>JAHZNC010001709.1:0-15534 GCA_027744095.1 Zhuqinia jingwanae
AAAAATCGTGTGCACATCATGCATGCACAACACACGTACACAACCCTATATGCATCACCTCGTCTGCTGGCCACCTTCAGTTCTGTTTTATGGCTGCGCCATGACATCTAACATATTAAATTAAAAGTTTGTTTTAAAAGTTATAATTTGAGTTTGAACAATTTAAGTTATAAATATATTGGAAAGTGTTAAGACCCTCGTCTGTGTTGGTCGGGAAAGAAGGTAATGTTTTATTTATTTATTTTTAAAATGCATTAAGTAGTCAATTAGTTAGGATCGTAGGATAGGCTTAATTATTCAGTCAGGAAAATCGCCGATAGTTAGCTCATTGTTGATTGCGTACGCTTCGTTTGTTATATGATTAGGATGGCGACAAGAGTCACACGCGGTCGTGGTGTAGGTCGTCGACCCACCCGTAATAATGCAGGATCCGAGGCTGTAAGCACGGACAATCAAGGCAGTGAAGCTGCTGATAATGATCAGAGTAAGCATTACTCATTTTATTTTTTAAATTAAAAGACCGCAGAAGAGGATGCGTTTACTCTTCTAATTATATTCCTTACATGTTATTAGGAAGAATTATTGAGGCTATCCCCATTGCATTGAATGCTCAAGCCGAAATGATGCGAGAAATGATTGCTGCCATTCGTGGTAACAGAGACGAGCCAAATAACCATTCAATAGAGGTTGTTAACCAAGTGATTCAAAATGAGCCAGCCTCAGACTTATTGTCGTCGTTGTCACAACGCGACATTGGCCAAGATGAGATCCAAGATGAGTTATCTAGCATACTGCTATCAAATCAAGAGCAAGAAGAATACGGGCATCCTTTTAAATCAGATAGTGTTATCAGAAATTTTGCTCTGTTTCCCGAGCTGAAATTAAAGAAGGAATCGGTAGATAAATTTAAGGACTCCTATCGAGTTCCAGAAAATTGTAGGCCATTGGCGACGCCAAAGGTGAACCCGGAGGTCTGGCAAGGACTCCCTGCTAATGCGAGAGCAGCTGATATGCGTATGCAAGGAACCCAGCAGAATGTTACCAAGGCGCTTGTTGCACAAGGTCGCTTAGCAGATTTGCTACTCGAAAATAAGCAAGTCATTCCTCAAACCCTTTTAGAAAAGCTTATGGAACTGTGTGCAGACACGGCTTCGTGTCTAGGGGCAGCTATGCAGGATCTCAACACTAATAGGAAAGCATCTATCAAGCCATTCATTAGTTCAGAATTCTCTGCTATTTGTACAAATAAGAAGTCCACGGAACTCCTGTTTGGAAATAACTTGGAGGAAGAATTGAAGGCTGCACGAAGTACTGGTAAATTAATGAAGGCGATTCCAAAGGAACGATTCACGCCATATCGGAAGAATAATGGGACAAAATCTGTTCCATTCACGAATGGAAGTTACAAGAACAATTTAAACTTCAAGCGGGCTCCCTTCAGGTCCCAGAGAGGAGGCCCACCACACCGACGTCCGAATCGGTTTCAAGATCAGAGGGACAAAGTTTAGAGGTCAGTTATGCAGGTAGATTAAAGAATTACTTTAAGGAATGGCGTAGTGTAACCTCCGATTCATCTATCCTTGGTATTGTGTTAGGGTACGAAATTCCGTTTATAAAATTTCCAGTTCAGCAGCGTAGAGCTTGTAGTTTAAATTTTAGTTCCGATGAATCTGATGCCATAGATAATTGCATACAAAGGCTTCTAGAAATGGGTGCGATTTCTGTGTCCAGTCCGGATAAAAATGAATTTATTTCAAATATATTTGTTGTCCCAAAGTCTAATGGTGGGTATAGGCTAATATTGAACCTCAAAGAACTTAACGAATTTGTAGCACACAATCACTTCAAAATGGAAGACTATCGCGTAGTATCTTCATTAATTACTCAGGACTGCTGAGATCTAAAAGATGCTTATCATCTTATCCCAATGGCAGATAGACATATCTCTGGCTTAAAGCTGAGACTAAAGATGAGTGTTTTCGAAACTTTCAGTTGACAAAAGAATTTCTTGAAAGAGTAGGTTTTATTATAAATTACGAAAAATCTGAAATTGTCCCTTGTCAAGAAATAAAATATCTTGGTTTTATTTTTAATTCGAAGAATATGACTATCGAATTGCCAGAAACAAAGAGGAATAAAATTTCAAAGATGTGTTATAATTTTATTGAAAACCGAGTGCATCAACTCCAAGAAATTGCTCAGTTTATAGGAGTACTTGTATCTGCATGTCCATTGTAACGAGTTTGCTTTACTTTACACTCGGCAATTAGAAATGGAAAAATGTTATGGGCTAGAACTCGGAAAACGGGATTATAAATATAAGATAGTTTTGTCAGATGAAGCTTTGTGTGACATTAATTGGTGGCTAGATAATATTAATCAGTTTAGTAGGGTTATTAGTGGTTGCACGTATGATTACAAGGGGATTATAAATATAAGATAGTTTTGTCAGATGAAGCTTTGTGTGACATTAATTGGTGGCTAGATAATATTAATCAGTTTAGTAGGGTTATTAGTGGTTGCACGTATGATTACACTATTTACACGGATTCTAGTATGACAGCGTGGGGCGTCTGTATGGGCAATGAACGTAGTAGAGGCGCATGGTCGATTGAAGAGCAGGGTGAGCATATAAATTTTCTGGAATTAAAGGCAATTGATAATGGATTGCGATGTTTTTTAAGTAGCGTTAAAAATGCAAAGGTTTTACTACGTGTAGATAATAAAACTGCCATATCTTACATAAATAGAATGGGAGGTTGTCATTCATATAAGCTTCACACTTTGGCCAAGACTATATTGCAGTGGTGTGAAAATAGAAAAATAACAGTCCATGCCAATTATATTCCAAGTAAAATGAACACCATAGCAGACCAAGAGTCAAGAACATTAGATGAAGATTGGTCGTTAGATTGTGACGTTTTTGAACGAGTGTGCAAAAAGTTTATTAGGCCCGAAATTGACTTGTTTGCAACAACATTGTCTGCAAAATGCGACAGGTTTTATTCATGGAAACCTGATCCCAATGGTCTGTCAGTTGATGCATTTACTGAGAATTGGGGATCGGAGGTTATATATGCCTTTCCACCGTTTATCATGATTCCCCGTGTGCTTAATAAGATAATAGCGGATAAAGCTTTGGGGTTAATTGTTGTACCAAAATGGGCTTCTCAGCCTTGGTATCCCATGTTCAAGAATCTTTCCAAACGTTCATTATCGTTTGGTCCTGATGATTCTCTTTTGACTTGTTCTTACACTCACAGGCCTCATCCACTGGCGCGGAAGTTAGTTCTGGAAATAGCACAAATATCGGGGCGTCTTTGTTGAGAAGAGGAATTGACGGGGACATTGTGTCTGTTTTACTCGAGTCTTTTTCTAAATCAACGAGGAAGCAGTACGAAGTATATATTCGAAATTGGATTTCTTTTTGTAATCTAAAAAACATTGACTCTTATAATCCTTGTGTGAATGAAGTTTTGTCTTTTTTGAATTCCCTTAAAACTGAAGGTAAAGGTTACAGTAGTATTAATACAGCTAGGTCAGCGTTAGCAGTGTTGATTGAGAAAGTCGATAATCAATTTATTGGGCAACATCCACTTATATCTCGTTTTGTAAAGGCAATAGGGCGATTGAATCCACCTAAGCCACGCTATGACAGCATTTGGGATGCTGATGTTGTTCTTCAGTTGTTTGTTAAATGGCCAGAAAATGACAAACTGTCACTTAAAGATTTAGGGATGAAATTAGCTGCTATTTTAATGTTAGTTACTGCACAGAGAGTGCAGACAATTCAGGCAATTAAATTGAGTAATATTGTGCGAACACATGTTGTAGAAATTAGAATAAGTAAGCTATGTAAGACATATAAGCCAGGTCGTCAGCAACCGTGCCTGATGTTACCTCCATTTGGAGGTAATAAGAATATCTGTCCGATAGAAGCATTAAATATGTATATTAAGAAAACTAGTACATTAAGGAACGATTATGATGAACTTTTTCTAAGTTATGATAAACCACACAAGCCTGTGGGAACTAGTACAATTAGTCGGTGGTTAAAAGAAGTTATAAGTCGGTCGGGTGTTAATGCGGATGTGTTCAAATCACATAGCTATAGGCATGCTTCAACATCTAAAGCAGCTAGTTTAGGAGTGTCGGCCGACTCAATTTTTGAAAGGGCAGGGTGGGTGAAAGACTCCACAACGTTTGGAAGGTTTTATAATAAGAGAATTGACACTAGATGTGAATTTGCTAATGTATTATTGAATAATGTTAATCTTAGTGTTTAGTTGATTGTGAATAAATAAAATGTTCTACATATTATTTTGATTGTTTTCATCGTAGTTTGAGCTTTGAACATCTACAGAATGTATTCATATCCCGTAAAGGTGGACCTTCAAAGATGAAGTATAATAGGTAATTAAACGAAGACTTACCTGTAAGGATGAAGTTTGATTCATATTATATGAATCTTTGAAGGTCCACCGGAACGGGATCCCGCCCTTTCCCACCCGTTTTATAAACAAACTCCGATGATTTAGCTTTGAAATACTGAAGGTGGCCAGCAGACGAGGTGATGCATATAGGGTTGTGTACGTGTGTTGTGCATGCATGATGTGCACACGATTTTTTAGTGCTTTAAATATGGAGGATGTCGTCGTAGTTCTACAGATCTACAGAATGTATTCATATCCCGTAAAGGTGGACCTTCAAAGATGAAGTATAATNAGCCATAAAACAGAACTGAAGGTGGCCAGCAGACGAGGTGATGCATATAGGGTTGTGTACGTGTGTTGTGCATGCATGATGTGCACACGATTTTTAGTGCTTTAAATATGGAGGATGTCGTCGTAGTTCTACAGATCTACAGAATGTATTCATATCCCGTTCCGGTGGACCTTCAAAGATTCATATAATATGAATCAAACTTCATCCTTACAGGTAAGTCTTCGTTTAATTACCTATTAAACATTAGAATGCAAAATAATGTTGCCAACATTTTTCCTTATTTACTCAAAGCATCATGAAACTGATGTCTTTCTAAAAAAAATCGCCTTAAATAGAAAACAGATGAGTACATGTAGGTTAGTGATGCTACATATAACTTTACAACCACCACCAGGACTCTGTCAGTATACTTGATAAAATTGTAACCATAAAGGGACATGAGTGAGTGACATGTTGTATGAAGTCATAAGATGTGTAGTAGTGTCATCAATGAGAGCAGTTTATGCCAGCTAATATCATAATATCTAAACCAGCATCGACATACAAAAAATTCTGCACATGAAAGAGTAAAAGATTAAAATGTAATACGTTGTTCTGCTGCTCTTGATCCTTTCACACGCGTCAAGCAGAATTTGACATTCAGTTCTCGAGACAAACTTACAATAAGATTATCATGTCATTCCTGCCTCAATTCTTCAACCAAATTTATAATGTCAATTACAATTACACATTGTATTGAATGTTTTCTTATCAAATTGTTTCAAGTGACGAAAATTCTTTTAAATGATCTATTTATGCATTGAATAAAACACTTTCGATTTCAACAATAAAATGAATAGAAAAGTAGTTATTTATTGAGAAAAATCAAACCACATATAGTTAAATGGTTCATTGTTTAGAAAAACTTATATATTAATCCGTTTGCTTTTGCCGTCCACGTCCCGACTTTGGTAGAGGTTTCTCCTGATTAAAGAATAAATACATTTGCATAATAAAAATGGTTTCTTCCAGGTGCATGACACCACTCATCAAAGTGGTTGTTCTAGCCTCGTGCCTTAGTAAAACTGAGCGTTCTGGCGGAGTAATGAGCTCTTGAATCTAAAGCCACAAAGAAAGAATAACACAATATCACTAACAGTTCAATGGCTCATTTGTTTCAAAATGTATATAGATAAGTATACCAAAAGATTACTACTACCTCTTGCATTTGCTCTTCAGTACACTGTTGACTTTGCATCTTGGCAAGAATCCTATTAATTCGATCTTCTTTACGAAGAAGTTGACTATTTTTTACCCATTCCTTCTTTTGTCTAATTTTAAGATTGACCATTGATTTATAGCAAGATTCCATAAGAGCGAGAACAGCCTAGGAATGGAGAAAATATTTTATTTTTATTTTTAAAATATGTTTACCTATTCCACAAAATATAGTTACAATACAGAAAGAGATCTGAAATTACATGCTTTAAAATATAAGTCATACCTGATTTAAATCGACGTGAAATAAATACGCAACCTTTCCAGGAACTCCTCCTACACTATATGTTTTTCGAACTTCTTTAATCGTAACGTATCTATCATTCACAAGTTTATACGTTAAATGTTTAGCTTCTTTTGCTGGTATCATTCCTAACTCTTGTATTCGTTCTTGCTCAATGAAATCATTTTCTTTGATGAGTCTAAATATTCTAGCAGCGTGATATCCATGTCGGTCTGTGACAATTCGTTCAATGGTATTCCACATAATGTGAGTAAATGCTTCCTTCATACTGAATACAAATTGGCCGCCATAACTATTTCCAAGTTTCGTAAAAATCCTCAAAGAATCTTGTTCTGAAACGTATCAAGTAAAAATGACACTATGTATGGCATGTATACACTTTGAACAATTTAACTAATGCTGCCGCCAATACCAGCAGAAATGATTCACAAGTGGAGGACCAACACTATAATAAACTCACCCAAAATTTCAAAGTGCTCATCAATATATTTATTCAATGGAGTGTCACCCAATACCTTCCGAATTAGATCAGCGACTTCATTTACACTAACAGGAACGGATTCTTTTTCCCAAGGGTATTTTGCGAATCCCAAGTCTACAATGACTTCAAACAATTTTGGATCCAGAATTGGCTTGTATTTTCTTTCCATTGCTGATAAAACAATTTGGTTTCTTCTTGCCTCTTGAAATTTCTTTAAATTAATTTTAAAATAAATTTCAGAGTCCTCAAAATCCGAAATGTTTCCCTTGTCTTGTAATTTAACTTGGGCTAGTAGCTGATTTAAGTCAACATTTGGCACAACGAACAGGGAAAGGTTAGTTTTCGGATCTTGATGTCCTGCCGCGTCAGCAGCTGAAGTTAATGACGATAACGGCTCTTCTTCTTTACCTAGTTGTATACTTTGAATAATGAAGAAGAATTCGGCCAACAACTTAACAGTATGATACAAACTGTTCATTTGTTGATACAACAGGTCATCTGTGATGTCTGTATTAGACTCTAAAATTTCAGCTCCACTTATAAATAATAATTTTGAAATGGGAATCTCTCCACATTTGATAATTTGTTCCACCAATACTTGAGCATCCACTCCTAATTTCTTCCCAACTAATGAAAGGTACCTGTAGTTTGAAAATCAAGGAAGAAACTGTAATGCCTTAAATGCTTTAATAAACCACAGTCGTTCCAAATAGGCTAATATTGTAAGTACCTAGGATATCTCAATAGGTTTAGGACAGCCTCATTGTTAATTTTATAAACGGATAATTCTGATGGAATCAGGATGGCAAAGTGATGTTGAATTAGTATCATTAAAGCCTCTTGAACCTACAAATGACAATACATACACTTTCAGAACAATGAATGAGATTATTTAGAACATATTGGGTGTTTTTTGTCGACAATATTCTCACCTTCGCCATCTTTAATTTGCAACCTTTACAAATCATTACCAACGTCTTTGGGCCATTGGACATCAAGAAGTCGGCTACCTGCTCAACCAAAAATGTTTTAAAAAAAAATGTTAAAATTTGCTTATGATCATTATGCTTCGTTGCTCATCATGGAGTTTAGTTTGTAGTTAGTAAAAATGTTATTTTCGGCGAGTCTAACCTGAGCGACAACACCACTGAAGTTTTCGGCAAAAATATGCCGTGATAAAGAAGTCTCAGCACGAGACATTAGCTGGCTCAGCTGGCTGTCACACTAAAAAACTGAAACAATGTTGTTAAAAAATCCGTCGCAGTTAAAAAGTCAACAAAGTGTCCAAATTTTGGACTCCAAAAGTACAATAGTAGTACAAGTAAATACAACAAAACAACAAATTAGTGAACTAAAACACATGCTCAGAAATGTCATCAATGAAATCAGATGGTTTTCATTCATGCCTTCGCACACTATGCAAATACATTCGCGTGTGCATTCTCTTTTCTAATTCTAAGAATACATTCATGCATCTCTAAACATTGCGTAAACAGTTTCTTGAGACAAGTGGCGGTTTTAATCATAATAGAGAGATAGATACTCTTGTTATTGCAGCTGTTGGACAGATAAGAGTTCGCAAATCTAAAATATTGACTTGATTTAAAATTAAACTTCTCGTTTGCTAACCAGCCTAATAATTATTTCGTGCTACTCTAGAAGTACATATTTAATTCTCTTCGATTTGGGTGCTAAGATTTTACCTAGTATTTTGGTATTCGGTGTAATTCGGCGTATGTGCTTTTAATAAGTACACTTATATGTACGCTGTAACAAGCCAATGGATGACGACTACTAACGATCAACATAAAACTTGCCATAAATAATTTGTCTTGAGCTAGAGGCATTTCGATTTTTGGGTAGATAGTATTCGATTAATAATAAAAACTGCTGTAATTTTGATCGAACTCTCGCTAGTTAGTGGAATTTTCGATTTTGCCAGGCAGAGTGCAGGATTTGTTCATTGTTTCACGGCTTGTGGCCTGTGTTAAAAAAATATAATCACTTTGTAAAAAAAAATTGTGTTGACGTTCGTGAGCTCTTGGAAATAAACTAGGTACTCGTAACGGTGAGTGGACACACTGAAATATTATTGTTGTTCATCAGCGTACAATATATCTCGGTTGAATTTGATAAATCCATTTTATAGGGGGGTGGAACAAAACTTTTATTTTATATTATGTACTTTTATAAGTAAACAACTATATTATAATTTCATGTAATTCTTATTTCAGTTTGTCGTTTAAAACGGCTTGCTTTAAAACATTAAAAATGGCGGAAAGGAAATCGTCCATGTCAATGTCTCTGGATGACGAGGAGCCCTCCTCGACTTGTTCTCAGGATAATATTACGGATCAACGTGTCAAAACTGTCAATTTTAAAATTAATGGAAATGGAAAAGTTCAAACTGTTGAAAACGAGGCGGCTCAACCACTGGTTTCTAAACGACAAGTGAGAAAAGAAGAGAAGAATCGTTTATGGGAAGCATCGAAGCAGCTTCGTAGGGAAAACCGACGCAAAAAGAAACAAGAGCAGAAAGAGAAGAGGAAGAATCGTGTGGATCAATTAAAAATAGATGCGGAAAAAGAAGGAATAGATCCTTCAACAATTGCCAGTCCTGCAACACGAAAGAAGCTAAAGTCGAATTCTATGAAAAATTCGTCATGCAAAGTAGGGATATGTGTGGACATGAGTTTCTCAGACTTGATGATTGATAAGGACTTGCACAAATGTATAAAGCAACTGAGTAGGTGCTACAGTGCAAATCGAAGATTTGAAAATCCTGTTCAACTCCATGTAACTAGTCTTACTGGAAAATCGGCGGAAGTTATGGAAAAGCAGGACGGATGGAAAAATTGGGATGTTTATTATCATGAAAAAACTTACCTGGATTTGGATGAGTATCCCAAAGATAAAATTGTCTACCTGACAGCGGAGTCTGAAAATGTTTTGACTCAGCCGGAGAATGATAAGATGTATGTGATCGGAGGTCTCGTGGACCATAATTCTCTCAAAGGTCTATGTCATAAACTGGCTGTGGAAAAAGGAGTGCAGCATGCAAGGCTTCCACTTGGAGAATACGTTGAAATGAATAGACGTAAAGTACTGAGTATTCTTCATGTTTTTCAAATCATTGGAGGTGTGGCACAAAATCGATCGTGGTCAGAAGTCTTAATGGAAGTTTTGCCTCTTCGAAATGAAGCAAAACTGAAAACTAATTCATCTGAAGACGAAGACGGTGATGATGAAGATGAGGAGGGAGTCGGCACAAATATTGAAATTAAGGATGAAGATGACGAGGAAGTTTGCACCAATATTGAAATTAAGGATGAAGATGAAACAGATGAAATGAAGTGTTCGTCAACGATAGATCAGTTGTAATTGTAATAATGTATGGGTGTAAACACAATTTATTTTTTCGATTCATCTTGCTGAAGACAAAATAAAAATAACTTAGCTTGTTGGCACTCATAATCTTGTTACAATTTCATAAAAATCCAATCATAATGATTTGCACCAGTTAACTTTATTCAAATCAAAATCCGTCAAATCAGCCTGTACATTGCCCAATACGAGCAAGTGAATATTCTTTAAAGGGTACATGATGCAATACACAATTAAAAAATTCCAAATGTCAAATTTTGCCTTAAAAGAAATTGACATTTATTGATATATGTAGCTTGTTTAAAACACATAGTAGCACTTTGGTTTATTAGGTACAATTTTGCATTTTCATTATAACATTACATAGACACAGAGCAATGCGATTAGTCGATCAGTAAAGTTCATAAAATATACACATTTCACGACAAAGACAAAACTGATTGACAAATATTATGTAGTTTATTTACAGAATATTACAGTGCGAAAAAATTGGAATGTTAGGTTCCACAACCGTCAAAAGATTAAATACATATAAAATCTTATTTTATCCTACTTTTTAGTGTTGACAAACAACATAACTTTAATATCAAGTGCTACGGAAGATTTGAAGATGAGAGGAAAATTTATTTTAATTGCACAGTGTAACATCAAAAAATTTACACGAGAAAAGCATATTTAATGATTCATTTCAATCTCCAATTTAAATGTACGAATTACGATGAGACATTGTTATCAACCCTGTTAAATACATCTTATTACCTATCCATATGTACATATACTTGCAATACACGTACTACAATATTATGTATGTTGTTGTTTTAAAAAATATTAAAAACTTTATATAGGTGACATCAATCAATCAGTAATAATAATAATAATTTATAATCTCTTCACATTTATTTTATAATCCATTTAACACTACGGTACAATTCATTTACATACATAGCTTTGCAAAGTAATCTTACATCTGTACATTATCATTTACACAAGAATTTCTGAAAAAGAGCATTTTATTACATCGCATTGGCGTCAAATACAATAAATGTGGCTACTACTATATTTACAACAATAATATATATTTCGGGTTATACGAAGTACGTTGTAGTTCAAAAGTTATTGTTAACCATATAACGATGGAATGCAGAGAAAATACATTAGTGGAGATCGAGATCAGGATAATATTTCCTAAGCCGTTGCACCGCTATACAGCAAAGGGGTTATGTTTACTTGTAAGCTGAAATGGAATGCATGCATGGAACACATTGAAAGAAAAATTTGTTTAGCTTTCACTGATCATTAAAGTAAATCCTTATTATGTTGACATGAAATGAGCACAAGTGACTTTGAAGACTTGGATATGGCCATCACCTTTTTAAGATTCATTAGCGTTACATCATCCTCCGGTTTTAACCTCAAAGCAGTCAAGTAGCTCTTGGTAGCCTCAGTATATTTTCCATTGACGTGTAGGATTGCCCCGTAATTCATGTGCGCTCTTGCCTCCTGTTAACAATTCACAAGAAGAAAGGCAAAAAAATAGAATACATGCATACTACTGCAGTCTCCCATTTCCAAATTAATCCACAGTGGCTTCCAATAACTTTAAGTAATTATTCAGTCGGATTGTAATGGTAAGAATGGATAAAAAATGTTGCAAGAAAAGCATTTAACTTGCCTGTGGTCGTAAACCAACAGCTTTCTTATAGTAAACTTCTGCCTCAGCGTTATCCCCAGAGAGTCGTAAGGCATTGGCAGCTCCAACAATTATATCGTAATCATTAGGAGCCAAGTTGGCAGCTGTGACGTAGGACTCAGCAGCCTCGGAATGTCTCCCTTGGTGTAATAGGAATTGCCCTGTAAATTGTCATGTCACATGTGTGTATGTGTGGTAGGACGGCAATGGGAAAATAAAAATGAAAGAGAAAAAACGCCAAAGGGGGAACATTAGCACTGGCATACATTTCCTGTGACACGAGTAGTTAACTATGAAAAATGTTTCTTCTTCCTCTTAGCTTTATTTATTATCGCCAAGCATTGCTGTTAATGTGGTATGCACACTACATACTATACATACGCAGTATACTTCAAGCATGTCTATCTGTCTCTGTCGTTATACTTTTAGCACTTTTATCGCCACGCCATCAACACCAACACACTCCACGGTCATATCACAAAAACTACAAGGATGCATGCCTAGCTCTGTGGATGTAGCTATGTCATGAGAGCACGGTTCTACTTGTACATTGATTGATGTCAGAAAAAATGTGACAGAATTGCACAAAACAAAAAAAATCAAATGACAGAATAGGAGCAATAAGCTTGCCAATGAACACAACTGCACAGAGAAGCGCAAGGGAACACAGGGAAACCAAAAGGAAATAGGAAGTAGCTAAGGAGAATAAAGCAGAGAGAAGTGGTTCGGTTCGAGGTGTAATATTTCAATGTTTCCGTCCTCCTGTCCAACCAAAGATTCGTGGAAAATCTATCTCCCCAAGTAAAACTATAATAGATGTGACCAGTATAATAGCTTCATATAATATACATACATCATGTATACATGAATATAGAAAGTTAATCTGTATATATTTTTAATATTTGCCACTCATCCGTAAACTATTGTATTTTGTAGATATCTCATCTCATCACATCAAAAGATATTGGATTCAGTATTTGATACGAAAATCGTGAAAATAACAGAGTCGCCAACAATAATTTCACCTATTTTTTATGTTGCGCAAAAAAAACTGTACGAAAAAAATTTGTTTAGATGAATCGTTTGAAGGCGTGTGTACATAAAGTTTGTTCTCTCGTAGTTTAAAATTAAAAAGTAAAAATAATTTGTTTGAACTATAAATAGCTACCTCATCAAACGAAATAACTAAAATTCCAACAAAAAATTCACAATTTTTTTAGTGGAATGCTTCATGGTTTCTTTCCTTTTTTTTGCAGTTTATTCGTTTCGACACAGGAATTTCCTCATTTTGACATGTCCTATTTTTCCTTAAATTTTATTTCAATGATCCAGTTCCTAGTACTTTTCAGAGAGAAAATGGAAAACAATAGGGAAAAAGTATCCCACTAAGGCATAAAAATATAAAACGATAATATAGAATGAGTGTTTATGTAGCAAATACATACGTAATGCTAATATAAGACCGAGATTCCACAGTAATTTTTCGAGTTATATTATTATATGTAATGTAATACTACCATGTTTTTTTAGCTTTAGCCTCTGAACTGAAACTGAGCTTCTCTGTGTACTTACATGAGAGGGAGAGAGGATTGAAACAAGTCGTGAGCTTTCTGGCCAGGACGGATAAGAATGTGTTTTAATAATGTAATACTACCATGTTTTTTTTAGCTTTAGCCTCTGAACTGAAACTGAGCTTCTCTGTGTACTTACATGAGAGGGAGAGAGGATTGAAACAAGTCGTGAGCTTTCTGGCCAGGACGGATAAGAATGTGTTTTAAAATGATAACAGACAAGGATTTATTTGATGGTGTCTTTTTTTATTTTTCGCTTCTTTTTTTTGCAAGTAACACTTAACCAGTCACACGCGCTATTGCATAGAAATACTTATAATAGGTACTCCAAGAATACCCACGCTGTTGCTGTTTTAAACATTTTTTTTTGTTATTGTTCTTTAGATATATTTTTGGTGTTTTTTTTTCTTAAATCAAGAGAAAGTACGTCTTCCGAACCATATTATTTGTCAAGATTTACAAAAAATCTATTTTATAGAAAAGGAATCTTACACAAAGCCTAGTTTTTTTTCTTAAATCAAGAGAAAGTACGTCTTCCGAACCATATTATTTGTCAAGATTTACAAAAAATCTATTTTATAGAAAAGGAATCTTACACAAAGCCTACGCATTTTACCATGAACTGAGCCTTCTATATACATACACCCGCTACAATGGTAAATACTGAAAAAAGATTTTTCAAACTTTTCTTTCGCTGAAAGTGGTGTTACGAAAAACCTTAGAAGTTTTTTTTATTGTAAAAGGGAAAAAGGAATCAACTGGCGGAATTGAAAAATGTATGTGTATTCATACACACAGGTTTTTTAAGCTCGTGATGCTGTGTTGTAACTGTACCATGCTCACTATCATCATCATCATCACTCTTCTTATCCTTTTTTATTATAGAAAGTGTAAAAGAAACGGATATCCAAAGAGAGATACACAGACTTTATAAAATGCCTAATCTTATTCACTTCAACTCCAGAGCTCTCCTTCTCACTCTCTCTTTTTTCGCAGGAGGAATNTATTCACTTCAACTCCAGAGCTCTCTCCTTCTCACTCTCTCTTTTTTCGCAGGAGGAATAAAAGAGATTCTTGATTTGGTGGTATTATTTATGTTCCAACGTCGTACGCATCATAACCCATCGATAAGTTACGTCATATTATGTTAAGGCAAGACAAACTCAAAGTGGATGAGCGGAAACATTCGTAAGAAAAGGAGAAAATACAACGAATAAGCATTACTCATTCAGTGTTTGAAACATTCTACGGCCTCATGCCATGGCCATATAGGTACATACATACCTCATCTCTCTGCTACAGCGAAACATAGGTATACACAAAGGGAATATAATATGTAGCTTTTAGATAAAAGTGAAAACTTAATATATTGAAAAGCAACCGCTTATCACAAGCAGCAGATGCTGCTTGTCTGAAATACATACATATTATAGATACGCTTGTAAAACGGATGAAGAGCGACGGAAACGCGTACACAAAATAATAATAAGAAAGGAAAAGTCTACTTCTGATTGCATAGATAGATGCATTGCCATACTAGACTGTAATGTAATAAGTGCTCCCAACAACTCATAGAAAATCTATACATTTACATATAATAAAATATATACCCATCTACTGGCTTTCTCTTTTCACCAAACACATATATACACAACGGTTTTTATAAGTTAACCACTCACCATAATGATGATATACGGATGAATCTGCAGGTGCTATTTTTTTGGCACGTCGGAACCAGCTCTCCGCCTCAAGCAATCGTGTTTTCTACGTTCCCGTTGAAGCACGGATTGGATCAAATGTTCCCCCAGTTGAAACAGCAAGCGAGCGACCATGGTCGAACAAGAGTACCAGAGTTAGTACAATGTGGCCATTGGAATTGAACGGGGATGTTTAGAAAGTGTAGAAAAAAAGAAAGTGTGTGTTGCATCAAGTATCATTAAAACTTTAAAAACAAACCTTTACAGCGTGCTCGTCTTTTTATCCGCGGGGTTGGTACGTATTTACAGACTAAACCGTCATAATATTCCACTTTAAAAAACTGATAATATTTTTAAAAGCTTTAAAAAACAATAAATTGTGAACCCAGTATTTCCATACAAGGGAAAGTATTTTTTGTATTTAATAATTTAAACAAGTAAAAAATACAAATAGGAATAATATTAAAACATCAGGATTTCTTAGA
>JAHZNC010001710.1:0-19444 GCA_027744095.1 Zhuqinia jingwanae
TATACATAATATTCTATGATGAGCTATCTTTATACCTGTGCGCTGCTTGCTGCTGTCCTGAACAGACCAGCTCCATCAACCAAAATGTAATCAGCTATATGGCAGATAACATGAAATATTGTACATATGCTTAACAAAACGGAGTGTGATGATGACACACACATATGCACACATTCACAGGTAAAGGTAATTCGTTCGTAACGTAATCATAATATATTTGAAGGAGTCTCTTAGGAGTAGAGAATCGTAGCCATTATCTCTGTTATATATGAATATGTTTGTATTTTGTATGTGCTTGTGTGTGTGTGTGTGATATCATGATAAAAAGCTGATCATGCAGAAAATGACGAAAATGTGTGTAGTTCTTACAAACGAAGCAAACAACATTTTCCGCTGAATAAGGCACTGAGAGCGGAGGACTCTTTCTCTGGGACTTGACTGGACTGCTTTTGCGTCACTATTTGATTTAAAAGATGGCTGGTTATATATATACTGCTAAAAAAAGGTAGCATTGCACGAAACGTGCAACCATTTTCATTTTCCAGCTAACTAACCTACTTCAGGAAGGTGGTAGCTCAACAAGCCGGGCAGGCAATTCAATTCACATTCAAGAAAATTTTATTTTGATGTAGATCCTCGTCGAATTCTACAGATACTACTAACAACATTTTCCGCTGAATAAGGCACTGAGAGCGGAGGACTCTTTCTCTGGGACTTGACTGGACTGCTTTTGCGTCACTATTTGATTTAAAAGATGGCTCGTTATATAAACTACTAAAAAAGGTAGCATTGCACGAAACGTGCAACCATTTTCATTTTCCAGCTAACTAACCTACAACCTACTTCAGGGAGGTAGTAGCTCAACAAGCCGGGCAGGCAATTCAATTCACATTCAAGAAAATTTTATTTTGATGTAGATCCTCGTCGAATTCTACAGATACTACTATGGCCTCGAACATTGAAATTGAAGACTTTACTTGAAATGGAAGGCGATGCTCTTGGATGATAGAAGATGGGGAGAGAGAGAGAGAGTGAGCTTCTGCTTTTGAAGTGTGCTTAATAGGCTTCTTTTTTCTTCTCAAACACTTTACTGCAGTGACTCAATTCGTATGATATAGGTTCCTTCATCTTGTAAACAATATTCTTGTGTATTCATTAGCCAGGTATCTCCCATTATCAGCATCGAAACACAGGAGTATCTTTTAGGCATATCGTCGTCTTCATCATCTTTTGTAAACGCAGCAGCAGCAGCAGCAGCAAAACATTTCCAAACCAAGTTTTATTTCATCATCATCTTGATCATCTTCCTACACTACGAGCAAACATAATTTGTTTATCATCATCTTCGTCATCTTACATCTTATCAAACGCAAGTACTTTTATGACTATGAATATTATTAACCCTAAATTGGCTTAAACCTGGTTGTTGTATAGCATACATGTATGCTTTGAGATAAGTTTTTGTAAAATAGATCGCAGTTTTGTATATTTTACCTGTCTTCCTTACAAGATTTTCTGGAAGTACAATTTACAATAAGGAACGCATGTACCTGTGTATATTTTGTTTGTAATTTTGGGAATTGAACAGGGATCTTCTTTTGAAAATAAATCTCTGTTCTTTGTCAATGTTTGCCGTATTGTGAAATTCTATTGAAATAAGCTTATATATACACCGTTTTATATTGTTAATAAATTCACCGCGTCAGCAGCAGCTCAACTCGTAGCGTTGATACACTTACAAAATTGATTGACAATCTTAAGACTTTTTGAAAAGCTGGGAGAAGACGCAGTCTTTCATTATCATACCTATTCAGCAGCCCACAGGTTATCTCTTAAAGGAATCACAAACCACTGGATGTATGTACGTATATGTATGTAAATGTGATTGATTGCCTTTTACACTTTTTGAAAAGCTGGGAGAAGACGCAGTCTTTCATTATCATACCTATTCAGCAGCCCACAGGTTATCTCTTAAAGGAATCACAAACCACTGGATGTATGTACGTATATGTATGTAAATTTGATTGATTGCCTTTTACACAAAAATGTCGTCAACAAAAATGAAGCTCACACAAAGCAATTCATTCATCGTTACATCTTCTTGTTGCCTCAATCCCTAATATCCTCATCTGCGTATTATCCTTCCAAAAATTATGAAACGCAATTTCTATTTATTTATTTTTTCTCTCTAAAACTTACATCTTATCTTATCTCAATTCATTCACAAAACATGTCGCACTTTTCCTTGGACGATCCAATAATCATCTCCTTTTTTTGTTGTACCTGCAATTTTCTTAACAGAGCAACTTGGGCCATATGCGTCATAATGCCATTATGTGAACCATGTTACATATTATTATGCTTATGTATACTCATCCATTCATTTAAAATCACATTAGAAAGCATTAGCACTCACGTGTGAGCTCACAAAAACCCCGTTTTTACCGTATATAGCAGCACATGAAAAATAAATTAATGGTGATGAAGAAATATATATTATCACTTTCTTTTCGCTTCATTGTTACTAGCGAGTGTTTTCACTTTGCATTGTACCCTTGTCTTAAATCTTCAAAAAGAATTATTCCTGACGTAATGTACTTAAATATAAGGAACTGCACATAATAGTACTACAGATACAGTGCCTCTGGAAGCTTAGAAGCAAAGACGCATAATTCAGATGTGTAAATACACGCTGGAAAAACGATGATGATGATGACGAGGATGCCTTATAATAGCACAGCACAAACTGCTTATCTCTCTGCAAATCCTTATAAGCTGCTTTTGCTGGCTGCATCAATTTCTGTTATTCATGCTCTTTTTCTGGCATATTTACCAACTCCAACAACGAGTACAACTCTTTTTTTGGGTTAGGTCTTGTTTTTTTCATCATTATCATCACAACATAATAAAACATGTAATTTCAACATATAATGTGCTCTGTCTACTATGCTGCTGCTGATGATGATGATGATTGGCAAGAGGACTGATTACGATTAAACCTCCTTTTATATCAAGATACAAATACTGGACTTTTAGGCTATTATGCATGCACTATATATTGCTGCTACACAGACATACATATATATACCCGTACTATATAGGTATGTAAGTATTAAGTAGGTATATTAGATAAATCATAAACCACGTATGATATATTACAGCACTTTTGATCTTTAAACATGCACATTAGGTATATACACACATTACATACAAAATTCAACAATGTTAGGAGTAGAGAAAAAAAGAAGTAATACCGTGTGCTCAATGTATATTTACCTAGTTAATGCTCCCACTTTTATAGCATGGCTTGTCTTTTGCTTTTTCTGCCTCGATTAAATATTTCTGCTGCCTGCTATCTGGTTCTGCTAGAGCTGCTGACGACGTGACCTTGTCGAGTTTGTCAAGGGCTTTCTGCCTCGCAAAAGAAGACCATCGTTTCGCCAACAACAACAGCAAGCAGAACTAAGTAGAAAATAATATGAAACCGAGTTTCTGCTGCTTTTGCCACACTACTTTTTTTTTTTAATAACGAGAGGCGACCGAAATAGGAACTGCTGCGGTAGTACTATAGTACTAGCTAGTAGCAGTACCAGACGTTATTTGGTCCTTTTATGTATTACTACATAGTGATAAGAATGATGCTTTGTACAAAGTAATACCATTTCATCGTGCAGGATAAAATGCCCCAAAATATACTCATATGAAATTGACTTTTGTTTTGCCACACAAGCCATCCAGTCTCAAGTTTTACCGTTTTTGCGTTATCCACGTATCTGCGTATATTTTTTGGAAACATTGGATAATTTTCACACAAATAAGAGAATAGAATGGACAATCAAAGTACCCCCCCCCCTAACATAATTTAAGAGAGTATAAATCTCCAAATACAATCTAATCTAAGAAATGAATATTGTATGGCGCTAGAGAGAAAAAATACAAGTGTATGGACATGTGCAAGAATACTGTTTTACGGACTGAATGGATGAAGAAGATGATGATGATGAGCGAGGAACACGGCGACGACATTGACTGTGTGTGCTCAACTGAAGAGGCGTAATGGAGAACTAAGCGTTTGGACAAGTAATGCACACGATATCATTCCACAGCACTCTCAACCTTCATGCGTTAAAGCACCATTGCAGCAAAATACATAAAATGCCATATGGTCAGCTTTTTTTATACTGGCAATGATGATATGATGATGATAATGTATATAGTTGGTGGTGGTGCTGGTAGTGCTGCTGCTACCGTTGTTACTGATATTTAAACTACGAAAAGAAGAGTCCATTTTGTTCCCTGGGACTTTGGTCGGCAAAAGATATGCTGGACTATTTGAAGTTGTTTTACTATGTACAAAATAATGCATGCATATGCATATATGAATACATTTTCTTTAGTACTATTCTTTTTCAAGTTGTTATTTTGTACGCTTTTTAGTATTACCATATACTACTGCTGCTCGTCACAAAGATTATGTCAAAAGAAAAAAAACCGATCTTATTAAAAGCATACATGATTATTATTATTATGAATACGGTTTCAGTGTAAAAGAGAAAAAAAAGGAAAAGATTATAATAAGCATATATCATGTAATATGTATAGGTATTGGGATTATTTTAATGTATGGGAATGTATCCATTTTTTATCCATGCAAATACACATGGAATATTATTACAATTGTTATTATGCGAAAACTGGCCTGAGCCGGTGGTAAAAAAAAATTGTATTGTATATTTCAAGTACTTGTTTGCATGTGTGTATGTATGTATGTACGTGTGTGATTTTTTTTTCCTTCTCCATAACCATCTATTATTGCTTCATATTCCAAATCCAGCTTCTATACTTACAGCATGTTATATATTTTTTGCACATAGAACACTTCTCTCCTCTTCTTTTTTTCAGCCTACATGGAATCTTCCACTTTAATCCATTATTACCTCACCCACTACAACCCTTGCTTTGTAGCATACTTTTATTTTATACAAGTACTATATAGGTACTCGTCTCTCTCTCTCTCTCTCCCATTTTGCCAATAGTATTATTGGCCCAATACACATTTCTGCTACTCCTGCCGCTGATATAATAATGACAGGACGAAGAAAATAGAAATTTTGGGGAATGTAAGTTTTGTAAGTAGGCACGTATAAAAAAACATTTTTGCTTTTGGCAAAATAAAAGATGATTTTCCCGAGAATATATATAGTAGTATACATGAATATTATGTACTTGGTTTTGGCGGTGATACGTGTTCGTCCCAAGAAATACGATAAACACGAAAGTTTTTCAAATGGCCTTTAATTCTGGTGATGCGATGCAAGTAGTAGCACTACTACTAGTACACTACATATACTGCTATCATCGCTAGCTGTAACAACTTGCTAAACGAACTTGTATAATCCGATTTGCTACATTTTTGCGGAGTTGGTTAGAGAAGTATAATATTTTGCTAGTGCAGAACAGAAGAAGAGAGAAACAAAAACTACTGCAGAGCTATATAGTAGAGAGCTTCCAACAAAAAAAAACCTGTATCATCACCACACATACCATCATCATACACAAAATACGCTATATTTTTTTGCTTTTTTTTGGCTCATTGCCTAACCTTCTCGAAGGAAAAGCGGAGTGGAAGAAAAAGACAAAATATTATGCTATAGCAGCAGCCTTTTACATAGTACTACACAAGTGGATTTGTCCTAGTCGTCTTATACAATTTGACTGTAGGGATGTATTGTATTATAGTACAGATTAAATATATATGCATATGCATGCACCACTGCAGCAGCAGCAGGAGCAGGAACAGCGGACGGACGACGCGTAGAGCAGGTTTAAAAAGCTCAAATGGAAAAATTCCCCATCGGATCGCAGAAAAAGGAATAAAATAGGAGTCAGATTGGTTGTGTTCTTTTAGTTGGCTAACAGCAATCCAAGGAGGAGGACGTTTTGCGGATGGGGATGAGAAAAGTAATGGAAAATCCCATTTTAAAAGCTACTTTCCATTTAAAGATGTGACATGGCCTTGTCTGCGGGTGTTCTCTCCTCTCAACTTAAGAAAAATGCATTGCTTCTCTAAAATGCTATATATATATATATATTTACATTCATCCAACCCATTACCCAACGCTCTTTTCGTCGACTCTTCACATAACACTTTTTTTTAAATGGAGAATAATAAACATTAAAGTACAAGATTTTTTGTGTATAGGTATGTATGAATGAAGAAAAGAGAAAAACTCGCCCTGTCGCTTTGCACCAATGCTTTTTTATCCGTCAATTTACTGCGCGCTGCTCCTTTATTCACAAACGAGCTTGGGTGTACGGGGAAGCGGTGAAAATATATGTGAAAATTTGTGCATATGCATAAATAATACCACAAAAATTCGTGCATTGTTGACGCTTCGCTGGAGTGTATGAATTTTTTTTGTTCAAAAGGAAGATCTAATGTGGTATATATGTATAGCAGGTAGTAAGAAGAAGTAACCTCTTCAATGTTTTTCTTACAATCTTTAATGGCGGCATTTTGTTGGTAGGAGGGATATTTTTGTCCAAAGAATGGTAGTAGTAATGCATTTAAAGAACAATGGCAAACAATAAGATACCAGGATGTGGAAGAGAAAGATGAGGTATCGTTTAAAAAAAATAGTAGATTGTCTTGTCACTAAACTATGTATACATGCTGAAATTAAATGTAAATAATATTCTTGTTCTTGAAAAATGGTTGCAAAAATTGTGTACACAACAGAAATTTGTTGTTGTCACAAACATATCAAAAATGCTGATCCCCATGATCTCCTTCACTTCAAGACGCATTCATAATTCACCAAACAGCTGTACACCAGTAGAAGTATACTCATATTCTACCTTATATCGTAATATGATAGCCTTCTTTAATGAAACTGTAGATATTGTTATAAAAAAAGCAAAGAAATACAGAAACTATTTTTACTGTCACCCGCTTTTTACCATCTAGTGTCTGGAGATAGCTTTTGATATTTGCAAGCCTCATTTCTTCTTGGAAAAGAATGATGGTGGAATAGAATGAAGATATGAGAAGAAAAAAAAACATGGTTTTTGGAAGGGAACAAAGACATTTGTAAATGGCAAAGGCAAGATTGAGCCTTTGACAAATTCCCTTTGCTGCTATTTATACTGCTGCTGCTGCTGCTACTACCGCTGAATTGGAACTTTTGGCGAAGTGTATAATATATGGCATGTCCATGTCTATGTCTATATAATATGTACAAAGTGTAATATGTAGTGGTAGTAGTGGAGTGGTGTGTGTGTGTGTGGTAGTAAAAGGAGAACGCGAGTGGAATGCTAGTACTTTCTCTTCATTGTTATAGCATAACACATATACATACTTTTAGACACAACTCACTGCGGCAATGAAAGGACTTAAGGACATCAGGACATGCAGAACAATCTTTTTAGACATTTTCTCAGAGTCGCACAGCCATTCAACAACGTATATACAAGTTTAAGAAAGCGCTTTCATTATAGAAAGTTGGTGGGTAGAGTAGTAGTGGTAGTAGAAGTAAAAGGGCAATACAAAAGTGGAAAATATGCATACGCAAAAAAAAAATAGAATTTTTTTTCTTCTGCTCACTGTGGAACTGTGCCATATTAATATATATACCTACATTATAGAGGCACATAACATGCCTATTCTCAATTCAAGTCCCAACCCCAGCTGCTTCGACGTCATTGGTGTTATATAGCCTAGCTGGAGCCATTCCTTTTCCTGTTTATTTTGTCATGTACCTTTACTCAATGTATGGGTATTTTTTAAGAAAAAAGTAGACATTTTCACTTGTCAATTTCATATAACAATTATGTATGTACTTGTGTAGGTATATAATGTGTGACAGAGTAGCAAAGAAAGCCTTTCAATATGGGCAATATGAAAAAAAAGTGGGAATGGTGGATATTATATGATGACCTATATATTTGTAAATTCATGAACAGTTGGAGACAGGTATACACTATTCAAACAAATAGTTAGTATGGACAGTTTTGTTTCATGTTTATTTTATTCCAGAGACGTGTTCACACATATTGCTTATATAGTACATGTATATAGCCCTGTTCATACTCATTGTGTGAATGTGTATACTTTATATTATGCTCACCATGTCTTTTCCGCTTTGATCAGGATTTTACTATACAATACTTCATTTCTGTACAGAGAACATAAATGAACATGGCATTTTGCAATATATACAACCTAGAGTCAATCCGATTTTGTAGCTTTTTCCTGCGCGGAAATGACAAGTACGTGCAATATAAATTGCGACATAGTAGGGCACACACTCACTCCATGCGTGGCACAGCAGGGATGAGTTTTTTGAAATGAGCCACCTGCAGGGTCCTCTGTAACTAATTACGGTCAATATTTAAAGTTACAGGTAGTTACAAAATAAAGCACAAGCACTCGAAATACTACATGTACAACATCCACAACACTTGAAACGCTACCTGGTTTCGTACAACCAAACTCCAATGAGAGCGTACATAAAAGTTGCATAATAGTAAATATGATGGCTTTGTTTCGCAATACTCAAATTGCTTTCTGTTATTATTATTATTAGTAATAATAAATATACGATATGATATTGGTATGTGATGTGAGATGTGTAATAATAGCGAATAGCAGATAGGTATTATATGTGTAACAGAAAGTACATATGCATATTAGCTTGTTGTAGAGTTTTTTTAGCATGTTTATTTTTTACACAACTCACGTCAGAAAAAGAACATCCAGGCCATGTTTAAATTAACTGCGATTTTCCTCATTTTGCGAGAGTAAAATATTTGCTAGATACACACACACACACACACACACGCATTTACGCGTAAACCTAGAATTTTCCGCAAAATGAACACTACTACTACTCAAATAGAAGCACACATTTTTTTCAATCTGTGTAGAAAAAGAACTTTAGCGTACAGTTTTGTACTACAATACCTATGCATGTATGTTTTAACTTAAACCAAAGGGGAAAAAATCTAGTAAGATTGACACGCACAGAACTTTTTCATAAGCCGAATAGATAAAGTATTTTGCATAATAATAATATATATTTGAGACCCGGATCCGTTTGGATTTATGTATAAATCCGAATCTATCTCTAGACGCTAGCAAAATGAAGTAGCAATTTCTTGAGAAAAGGATAGCATCATTATGGCATAAAAAGTCATACAACGTAACGTGTGGAGATAGTGGAGATACAACGTAGATTTTCCATCCATGTATATTTTTTGTTTGTTTAAGAACTACTGACACAAAGCTTTTTTTGACACTACAATTTACAACAATGCAACAAAGTTGGGTAAATACAGCAGCAGCAGCATCACACTGCTGCTGAATCATTGTCACTCATTAAACACATGCAATGCTGCTGCCTTGCTGCCGGTGATTTCGAAACTTCCAGCCAAGCAAAGTGTGTAAAGTTTTTTTTTCTTCTTATAATAACATATTATTATTATCATTGCTTCCATCCGTGGCTTGATGTGCGAATGATGATTTTTAAATGTTGCATGACCACTTTCAACTTGGACTTTTTTTTGCAGTTTTGCCCAATTACGAAATCCCTATACTAAAACCACAACGTTTGGCTAGTAGTGGATTAATAGATAGCAACAAAATAATAATAATAATAATAATAATGTATATGAAATCTGCATTTACTCATGACATGACAGCTCTAGTCATCATGACACGTTGTGTTTGTAATAGGTCCAGTCAACAAAACCACAAGATTTTTTTTTGTTGCATTAAAGCATAAAACTCCCAACATAATGTTCATGTACAAAAAAAAACCTATTCAAACACAGATATTATATTATGTGTATAGAGATAGCTACAGGCTAGAATGCTCGGCTGACGACGACGATGATGATACGTTACAACATTGTGTAAAAACCGACATGGTTTAATTTGGCTAAATGGCAAAACAAATTTTGTCTGATGAATGAATCTTCTTCTTTCCAGTTTTTTTCATCATTATTGCAATATGGGCTTGGGATAGGTTGTTTTTGTAGTAGTGTAGGTAAGTAGGTAACTTTTGAAGAAGAAAAGGAGAAGAAAAAACATGACACGTTGTTTGTTTGACTGGTTGATATGTTGCATGAGCACTACACAACACTATAAGCCTTATTCCTTCAAGTCAAGTGAAACTTTCCATGTACAATGTACCATTTATTAATTGTGAATGTTGAAAGAAATATGAGCATCATCAGCACAGCATTTTTTTTTTAAAGCTATAGCTCACAGCATTCAGGTTTTAAGCTAGTAAAAACAGCAAAATAAAAAAAATCCTTGGAAAACTTGAAGCAATACATTTTAACTTTAAAAAGAAATCATCTATCCAAAATCCAGACTAAAACTTGTTTTTGAAAAGCAATAACAAAATTTTTTATGCTTTTTTCAGTTTAAATCCGTAGGAATTTGCCAAACTAATAATTGTAGAAGAATATAAAATGGCCCGATAGGAAAAAAATATAAATATCAAATCAAAATGCAATGCAGCAGGGGTTACCAAGTGCAAGAGTTGATACATGTGCATTTTTGTCGACAATGGATACATATGCAATGCAATGGTGGTGCATAAAATTTGGTAAAAATGCATTTATTATGGTGGCATGGTGTAAATGTGTATGTGTATTGTAAAGTTGTGTTTGCGAAACCACACAAAAGCTATAGCACGGCAATATAGTATATGAAGCCAGCAGAAGAGTCCAAATTTTCCCTTTAAACGTGCTTGTACACAAGTGATGTGGATATATGTATAAACATAAAAGCAAATAGAAAGGGTTAAATGGGATCTTCTCTCTCTGGTTTTTAAAAATCGTTTTTTATTAGATTCTAAAAAAAAAATTGCTCATCCCCTTTTTACCATCTGTACCCACTTTTTCAGTTTCAAATGCACTCAACGGATTGGAGAGGCTTAACTACATTGCATGTTCGCACATATACTGTTCCATGTAACAGATATGTTTTTGCTCGCTGCTCAAATATGACGCAATGGTTTTCTTCCACAAAAAAATACACACTTGTTTGTAAGCGTCCGCATAATATTCAACACACAGACCAAAATATCCCGTATGCCCTCATCATCACCTATTATAATGTAATACAAATACAGATAGTTCATGGCTTCAGATTTACCAATAAATATGCTTATCTGTAATTAAAGTGTGCGATATATGTATACATAAATAAATATTATGGAATGATATTAACATCTAAAATAGCGGCTTGCGCGTTAGAGGTACCAGATATAGTGGCTAGCATTCTGTAATAAAAATTGCGATTATTGTGTACGATTATCACATTTTTATGATAATAATACCTATGCAAAAGTAAACAAAATGAGAAAACTTGTGTGTATTTTATGCAATCTGTTTCTGATGATGATGATGATGGGATACCGACACGATGATGACGATGATGCTGCTGATGAAACGAGAAATGTAATTACAAAAAATAACGTACGTGCAAACGCTATTAATTACAAAGCTGCATTTCATAGATTTCCTTCAATTTTGTGGAAACAGTCAGTTTTGGCTTTGTAATAATTATAATGAACGCGCGTGCATTTGATGATCAACATCGACACACAGCACACGCTTTGTACATACGTATGCCTCATTTTATGTTTTGGGAAATCATATACCATGTACAAAGATAGTTGTTCTTTTGGGGGTTGCAAGATGATTCGTGGAAAACAAAGACATGTAGTATAACAATCAATACCTAATCTCCCTTATTCTCACATTTCATTTCCACATTCATGAATTACCTAAATAATCATGTCCATGCACTTGCCTGCATCTCATTTCATCTGAAAATATATTTCTGTGTAAGGAAATTATATTATATTGTAGATAAAATGTATATCTGATTTTGAGCATGCTTCTACTATTTACACATGCATATCACTTTTTGAACTGGACTATGTACTACTGGACTATAATAAAATGTTCCATCTTATCTGTCCCGTCGATCATTGCATTGTGTGTCATGTCAGCCTGATAAAATAACAATCCTGTTTTCCCAAACAATGTAATTAATATAATTAATTACTTTGAGGAACAAAAACAAGATAAAAAAAGTACATAGTTGACGTGTGATGTGTTCCATGCTTCTTTAAATTAAGATGATATGATAATTTAAGACAATTATTTAGCGTACATTTTAATAAACGTTTCAACTCGTACGTTTTTATCTGTGACCAAAAATGTTAAATTGTGTGTATACAAACTGGAAATGTTAGACTGAATGCGAACAGGTACCTGTTTACACAACAACGGTCAAATGGAGAAGCTATTATAATATGCTACTTATAAACCTGCATTTTATTTCATGGACAAACTTTTGCAAAAACTCGGAAATATATGTAATAAAAGTATGTATTTTCATTCTGTGCAATAAATTGCAGTGCAACCAGGCAGTTTGAAAATAAAAATATGAAAATGATGAATACATCCAGTTAAAATGGATGGACAGGGGAAGGAAGGTTGTCCAATAGTCCAGCCCTGTCAGTACATCAAGAACAGAAAATGTGGCGCTATTGTTGTTATTACAGCTGGTTAGTAGGATATAATTATAGCATACCTACCCAACCACATGAACAATGTATGTCTAAAAAATAAAATAAATGATAGGTATATCTACAAATGCATAATATTTACTAGCATACAAAAAAAACATCATTTTCAGGTAAACTATCCTAGCCCAAAAATACTACCTGTAAATAAAATACTCCTATAATTTTCTTCGTCAAATTTAATAGGTACATATGTATATCCTCTGCTTCACAAAATATAATATAAAAAATTCTGCATGAAACACACAATCCCAATTCCCAACTCATCATATAATCATTATTATTTCATTTTTTTTACACAAACACACACACATAGTACACTCGACTATAGTATTTAGCTTTTATCCAATGGATTTTTTAAACGCACCATAATATCCATCATCTCCTATTCAATTTTTGCAATACAACAGAACGTGATTGTGATACACCAGTTCGCATTCGGTATTATTATCATTTAAAATCCTTTGCATTGTTATTTAGAGTTTAAAACGCAACACATGAGCCAAAGGCAAGGCTTGATGCTTGTATAAAAAAAACTTGCTCTCTGCTGAGAGATGTGACTGATGCGAGGGAAGAGAGAGTTTTTAAAGAGAGGGAAAATGATGATGATGATGATGATGATGTGGAGAAGCCTATTGTATTTTGAACTTTCGTACACCTTCCATATATATCACAAAAATCTGTATGCATGCATCCATGCACGCACACGTACGTACAGCAAGAAAGAACGAAAACAATGACTATATAGATGTTATTATTACCGAGCTGATTTTAAAATTTAAAAAAAATTGTATGATCATGTCCATGTGTGTGTGTGTGCAAAAAAACCTGAGAATTCAGTAAATATCATGTTATGGATGCGTATAATAATGTTCTTTGTGTATGGTAGGTATTTAGATAGGTACTATAAAAGTACAACGTATTGCATGCATTAAAATATGACGGTTTGCTCAACATAAAACTTTAACTTTTGTCATGAAATAATGAACTTAAACGAGTTAAAAATATATAATTTTTTGTTAACACTTTGGATATAATCTATGAGATTGGTTCGTGCCAGTAAAGCATTTTATTTCATGGGAAAATTGTGTCATTATTCCTTATGCCTTGTTTACTGAACAAAATCAAATTATAAATACCTAATAAATATGAAAACCAGCAATTAATGGAATTTTTTTTTGGATGATTATTGGACCAGATGTGTATGATTCTGTCTGTCTGTGTAATTCCCCAAAATATATAGTATGGTCTCTGTTGACCTTTTTAAATTATTCCAGCCTATTTACTACGAAAAGTGAAAATTGACTATTAATATTAATATTGTGTCAAACGTGTTATTGACAAGTCAATTAACATATATTATCAGACATAATGTAACAATTTATAGGAAAAATGCCAAATAATCAGGTCATTTTGTTAAATTGGGTGATAAAAAATGTTTTGTGGGGCAGACTGGTGCCACGATGCTTCTGTATACCTGTATATGCGGATATTATGCCCAAAATCTTGCGGAATACCCGTGCTTCCAAATTTAGAGCTTTAATACATTATATTACCATGTACTTTGGTTTTCTACAATATAAATGATTACAAATCCAATAATCTTGAGCCTAAATTGAATAACTGTTCATTTGTTAAATGTTTTCTTTTTTACATTAATTTTTCTTATTATTATTATTGCAACGAAAGATATTTTTTGTAAATACCGTAAATACTTTACTACATTCATTCCATATTATACTGTTTATAGTTTATTTCTATTTTATTGATATTGCATAGATGTAGCTTTTTGTATAGTTAGGTAACTGGCATGAGCAAAATGTAGGTGGTATTTTTTCTATTACTCAGGAAGAGAAAAAACGCTCATAATTATTGTAATGACGACAACAACAACAACTACAACTACTGCTGCAGTTATAAAACCAAGTGGCATGAAGTAAATGTGCATAAGCGAAGCCAGTGCGCACATAAATAATATGAAATATTTAAGTACAAAAATGCTTTAGACGTGGAATGTTAAGGTATTATACCTATTTTACCTACTACTACTATATTACGCAGTAGTAGTACACATACTAAGCAATTTTCTTGGTCAGGTAAAGTGCTTCTCGTTATTACTTCATTTTTCTCTGGAGAAAACTGCAAAGGAGAACAAAGTCCACTTGACTTCACGTTATTTCCATCATGATGATGATGATCATCATCATCCTCATCATCACCTCACAATCTTACCCCAGCGACTATGACTGTACACCAACAACCGGAAACTGCTTTTGTAACTCACTCAACTTGGGTAATAATAACCTGATTCTCTCAAGTAAATACGTATACACACACTTGAACGAAATGTTATTTCCACCTACGGATGTAGCATAGGTAGTACCAATACACATTGGATATATGTACAATGTACAACATCCCATAATATGTGTATACCTACGTATACTTTACCTGCTCATGTCTCTTTTTCCATCTCCTATGATTCCTCTTGTCTAATAGATAGAGCAAGGACGTCAAAAGAAGCCCAAGAAAATTTCCGCGTAGCCTAAAGAGCAAATCCGTTTAATATGATTTTGTAACGAATAAAAAAGGTAATAACAAGAAGAGCGACTTGTGCAATCTATAATACAACAAGAAGAGAAAAAAAGTGCAGAGCACACAGTTTCTGTCTATGAAAAATATATTATCTAAAAGAAACCTTTTCTGGTAATGGCAATAATATTTGCAGTACACTGAACCAAAATCTTGGTATTAAATGTTTGATATTTTCACATGTATTTTTTTTGCTTGTTTTAAAAAAAACATACGGATCTACTGCTTCTCCTGCACAACAGCCTACTAGCCAACTTCGAAAACACTTTTTTTTTACTAAGCGAACCTTCCTACTATATATCGCCATACATATTGCAGTGTGCAATATGCGAATTGTGTATCANAAAAAAAACATACGGATCTACTGCTTCTCCTGCACAACAGCCTACTAGCCAACTTCGAAAACACTTTTTTTTTACTAAGCGAACCTTCCTACTATATATCGCCATACATATTGCAGTGTGCAATATGCGAATTGTGTATCAAGAAGAGCAGAGAAACCGAAGGAGTTTGTGCCGGATGCTTCAAGTATTTTTGTAAGCTTTCCTGTTACCACCACCACTCATACGAATGCTGCAAGAACATACACCACTACAACTATTATTACAACTATTATTATTACGACATCACCACCAACCAACCAACCATCATTGCACATATGTATAGGTAAACAAACACACAAATGCAAGAAGCCGTAGTGCTATTGATCACCTCAAAAAAACATTTTTGTCTTTTGTATCTTTTTTGTTTCTCTCTTTTCTACAACAGCAACAAGAACAACAATATAAATGTTCTTATAATAAAATGCAAGTAATTCCATCCATTCAAAACAAGAAAAGAAGGAAATGATACTCCAACCTAAGATTTGTGTGATAACTTGAAACCCAAGATTATTCAAAGAAAAGCGACCTATAAACGATTGATCAAATATATGCGAACTAAGTATATTCACAATAATATCCCCAAAAAACTATGCAAAAAAAGACGGCTACTTTTTCCACATAAATATAAGTATAGAATTCTCATTTTATGCTGAACATATTATACATAGCTTTGAGGTTTTCATTTTTACCCATCCAGTAATATTTTTCCATCTCTGTTCAAAAAAAAACTGTTCTTTACGCTTACTTTTCTTTCCATCTCTTGCACCATTACCATATATTTTTATGGAAAGAACTCAAGAGAGAGAAAAGTAAACGTGGCTTTAGTGTAAATATATGCATAGAAGTTTGTATCTAATAAGTAGGTTGGTGGGGCTTTGCTGCTACAACTTTTACTGCTACTATACTAGTATATTGTGTCCATCGAATGAATTAAAAACCCGGATGGAACTGAAAGGCCTTACATTTATTTTTGCTCCTGCTGTTGCTGCTGGAGTGATGCGCATGAAGTAAGTAAAAGTTGCAGTGACATATAGTATGTGGTGGCATAGCATATATTATTAGGTACAAAAGTACCAGCAGCAGCAGCATGGGAAGTCAAGCAAAAGGAGGTATAGGTATATTGTTAAGCAAGAATTTCACAGGGCACAAAGAAAAGGAAAAAGCGTATAGTATGTACTACATTTTTAACATAGTTAATAATAACATAACACAAGAAGAAAAGTAAATATCAGCACCGAGTGAGTGAGTGTATAGGAAATAGAGAACAACCCTCATCATCATCATGTCTATCTTCTTTCAAAGAAAAAGTATGAACGGGTTAATAAATACGTGAAGTACTACAGGAGGTCGTATGAAGGTTGCCTACTGCTGCTGCTGCTCCTACAAATATTTGCTTGGCTGGATAACAAGAAAACACGTTTTTACTCTTTGGCATTCTTTACCTACTATTACTTGTGTAGCAATATAATAATAATAATAGCAATAGCAGAGGCTAAAAAAGAGAGAAAACCATGAGTGTCAAGTGGGCTTTTTCAACCAAACATTGTCTTTATTGGGTTTAGTCATAGTCTGTTTCACCCATACTATCTTTTTAAATACCGATATATCCCGTGACCCCAATTCTACGAATTGCCTTAAAATTACATAAACATTTGATATAGGATTGAAATTATTATAAAACCGAAAAGACAAGTTTTACCTCAAGTTGCTTAGTAGGTCTATTTTTTTACCAATAGTGAATAAAATGGATGAAAATAATTAATTTGGATTAAACTGGTTGGATAAAGTGTATAAAGGCCGGATAATATAGGTAGCGGTTTACTACGTCTAACATCAGAAATCCATCAACATCAACTAGAGAGCTGTACACGACTACTACTTTGAAAAGAGAAAGAGCAAGTAATAAACTTTGTTTACTAGAGAGTAGGAGTCGTCTGGAGATGAACATGGAAGGAAATAGAACGAAAATAACTATTAAAAGTTCACTCCTACGACTACAACAACAAAAGCGCTTTCCCCCTCTGTACACAAACACATACAATAATAAGACCCTGTGTGCGGTCTCTATAGTCTGTGCTCTCCTTCTTCTACGTCGCTTTATATTTGCGCAAAATAGAAAACCTGCTGTGTCTAGAGAATAATAGGCATTTATGTATATGCTATGTAGTCTTCTACGAAAATATAACCATTCACCATATGAATATATCTACCATCACCGCCACTATACTTACATTGCTAATATTTATTAATAATACCTATATAATGTATTTAGCTGAGGGACATATATATATTCACAAAACTTTCACAAAGCAGCAGTACAGTGAACGTTTTATCTTTAGTATTATCATTTAGAATAATAATAACATGGCAAGTGAAAATAGAAGAGATGTTGTTAGTTCATATATGTGTGTATACATAGTTGAAAGAAAGTTACATTTAGAGACAATTTTCTTACTTTATCTCCATTTTTACTTTTTTTGTTACTACTTGACCCTCACAGCAACATATAATTACACAGTTATACAATATTCAGACAGATTCGTGATGCAATAAGAATTGCTGCTATATACATAGCTCTTACATTGATGAAAAGATCAAAATCCACCAAAACAAGAACTATAATAACTGAGAAAGCAGATTATAATGATGACAAAAGAGCCAGCGAGAGATCTCATATTTCTCTAACAAGCATGTGTTGCGAGTGATTTAACTTAAACGGGTAGTTATAAAACACCTACGTACAGTGTACATAGGTAGGTATCTACTTGTGTGTATATTTTTTTCCATGCTGCTCCTTGTCTCGCTTCGCTAACTACATGAATGTATGTGATGTGGAGCATTATTATGTGGGCCGAGAAGAGAAGGATATGAGATGAAAGTTGTTTAAAAAAAAGTTTTTTAAAAGGGGAAAGTAAGGGAAGTACATATTTCTCTTTTTTTACTCATCCCACGACCACTTGGAAACAACCCTAGTTTTTCTAGAATAGTTAACATTTTGTTAGCAGGAAAATGTGTCTTGTAGTTGAAACGATAGTGTGTGCTTGTCGTTAGTTAATGAGGATAACGATGTCTGCTCTGAAGATGAATTTTTTTATGCTGGTTGGTTGATATGAAACTTCATACTACCCGTTTAAGTGCCTCTCACTGGACCTGGACTAGACTAAGACTCTCACAAAATATTTCCTTATCTCACTGAGACTGAACCAATAAACTGTACAGATTTTTTTGTGTGTAGTCAATAATAATGATCTTCGTCATCATACTCATTTGTGGTCATTATTATAATAGATATTTGATATGGAAGATTAAGAGGATGGAAATATGGAAGGCGTGAATAATGATAAGCACTGTCAGTAGACCCTCAATGTAACATGTGTGGTGGGACTTTCAATCATAATGAATGCACTTAAATCTACATACATACATTGTTTACCTTTTAAACCTTATTATAGTTTACACATAAATATATTAACGGTTATGAAACATTGTACATACATTGTACATGTAACATATAAAAACATATCACATTTACTTCTCCGTAGCTTTTAAGCTGCTGCTGCTGCTACAATATCCATAATATCCAAAGAAAGACCTGTTGTTTTGTTCTGCGGTTCTTCTTACGAAAGTGTAATACGAAGTTGCGTGGAAGTTAGAGTTTTTCCAAAACCATAAAAGCTGGTTTTCATGATAAATTATAAAAACTACCAACTGTTCCAACCCGAAACCACATTACATATGCTTATATAAATTTCATTTGTATGGTAGTATGCAGGCACTCACCATTATAAGTTGCTCACATGCATACATAATCATAATCATATAATCATCATCATCATATCACAATTTAGACATAATTGCTCTGTT
>JAHZNC010001711.1:0-28320 GCA_027744095.1 Zhuqinia jingwanae
AAAAAAACCGAGTATAACCAGAAGAAGAAAAAAGGAAAAGTAAGGTCAAAAATCTATTCAGTACTCACTAAAACCACCACCACGAAACAATACACCAGAAGACCATCCTCCTCATCATAAAAAAAACCATTCATTTCCGCAACACATCACACGCATCATCCGCCAACGAACCGAATCAATCCTAGAAAAAGAAGAAGAATATAATATTATTATTATATGTGCCTAATTATATTTTATGTATTTTTATCATACAAAAAAATATTGGTCCATTATTATTATCATCATCATATAACTTAACAGTTTTTCTTTAGTCAATGCCAAGAAAAAAAGCTTCTCCGTATTCTTCTTCTTACTTTTTTTTTTTAAAGAGAACTCCTTAAATAATTGCAGACTTTCACGTTAAAATTGTAAAATTACTTGTGTGTGTGTGTGTCTGTGCAATTCTATAATGTTCTTCCAACTATGTAAATAACATGGTAATTGTAATGTAATAAAATGCTTCCTTCTTACCAACCAGAGTATTTAAGAAAAATATTTTATTTTTTGCCAAACAACAAAAATGTTAACGTACCTAACCACCAAGAAAACCTGCTCCCGACCCGAAAAAAAAACAGTTTTCTTTGCCAAAGCACGCCACACCATCACCATATTTTTTTTCGCAGCTACCACGGAACAATACTGTCTTATTCATTATTTTTACGTGAAATATAAAAAAGGTATAATAATAATAACAATATTATTTTTCTTCACCTTTTTACAATACAAACATCATCCATCCTTCATCTCTCTCTCTCTCTCAAAATATAAATATTCCCAACAAAAGTATTTACTGCAACACAAACATAAACATAACATCATCGTCATATAATAACTTAAACTATCAACAGCCTTAACTTTTTCTTGTTACTCACTTTTTTTGACTATCGTGTTTTGTTTTTAAAACTATGTACGTACATTATTGAAAATGATCACGACAATGTATGTAACAACAGCAGCAACAATGACCACTATGCGTATTATCATTATTTCTATGCTATAATATGCTATATAGGCAGATACATTTAGCCAAGCCATCACCACCACCACTACCATCACCACACACCGGTTTACCATAAAGTATACCATCTTTTCCATTTTTTTATATACAAATTTGTAAGGATATACTGCACGGATAAAAAAAATAAAAACATAAACCACCATATCAGCAGCAGCAGCACAGTTCAACAATAGATACCCAACCTAGTCGGCCACACCATGTCAAAAAAAAACCAAACCCTCTCTAGTTTCAATTCAAAAGACGTTAAGAAAGAGAGAAAAAAAGCTGTATGTGTTGGACTATGTATGTAGTACTTATTATTATGCTACATAGTAATCATAACAATGCCAAACAATGAAATAGATACACTTACGTAAAAAAAAAAAAAGAGTTAAGCCCAAAATATCTGCTCATTTCATAACATATTTTTTTTGTCCTTGATTCTTTTCTACCTGGTTTTAACTGAAAAACAACAGCAGGTGGTGGTGATGGTGGTGTATGTGTGGTAGGTAGTCGTATACTCTAGCAGTAGTCTCTTGTCTTTCCTTTAAAAAAAAATTATTATGAAATATTTTTTTTCACTGAAACTAAAGGAGAAAAAAAATCAATATTTATCAGTAGCATATTATAGCAACTTGTTGTCTTGGGGTAAAAAAATATATATTCTAATATTGATCAAATTCAAAAGGATATTAACATGATACTGCCAACGTACTTGTTATTTGCGTGATGACTATGATGATATAATGGAATGATTCGGATTTACACAGAAAACTAGAGAAAAAAATTCAAAATAACAAAAGCAAAAAAAAAAAATACAACATCATCACCATAATCATCATCAGCATCATCATCATCTTATCTCATCATGATCGGTCATGTCACAACTATATAACTATATAGTAATCATATATGTATCGAACAAGTTAATATATAGGCGTGCTATAATATACATATAAGTATTAGGTATAGTAGATAATATGTGTATTGTATCAACCAACTCATGATTTTTCGAAAATTGCAAAAATGCAATGGTATGTGTTTTTTTTCCTTCGTCTTCTTCCTGAACTTCCATCATTCGCATACTTCAAAATTCTTTGATAATCATCTCTCTCATCTCTTATCTTGTTGGTAGATTTTTTTTTTGAAGAGAGGAAAAAAAAATGTATAAATTTTTTTTTTAATGCAAAAGTGTGTATTTGTTGTAACGCAGATTTGATGATGACGCACTTGTTGCTGTCGTTATGAGTAGAAGTGTAGTATGTAATCTATATATTTCCGTACATACTTTATTACCATAATAGTATAGCAGATATATATTTATTATGATTCTATGCTAAAAAAAATCAAATCGTGTGGCTATAGCAGCGGTATGGTAGTGGAGCGGTGATGGTGGTAGTAGTGGTATGGATGGATGGATGAGGGTTTTTTTTTTTAATTTTTTTGTTCACTGTTCTCTCCGAAGAATCATGTGTGGACCATACCAGTAAATATGCAGGTGATATTACTATTATTATCGCAGGAGAAAACAAAAGGAGAGACCTGAGAGAGTCTATGGAATAAAAAAGGCTAGCAAAAGCTGATGAAAGGCAAAGACCCCAAAGGTCGCTCCTGTGGTCATAATAATAATTTTTATACGGTGATGCTCATCATCATCATCATCATCATCAACATCATCATCGTTTTTTTTTCTCTCTGCTTCTCCCATGAGCAATATTACATTATTATTATTATATTCACAACAACGAGCAGTGCAGTAAGGCAAAAAAAAATATATTGTTTGAAGCAACATCGTGCCCATAAGTTTTTTCGACGTTCCTCACTTTTCAAATCAGCTCCGTCCGGTTTCCTCATTCTTTTTTAGTTGCGTGTCCGTTCCGTTCATTCTTTATTGCTATTATACAATTTTTTAAGATGAAAAAAAATGTGCATGCACATAGGTATGTATATATATATATTATGTATAATATGTATTTATTATATATATTTCTCTATTCTTGGTCCTGGCCCGTCAATTTTTCTCTCTTTCATCTCTTTTGTCTGCTGAGTTTTTTGGGATAATATGTTGTATGAAGACAAATGCTTATTAGAGCAACAGGTTGTAAACCTCACACATTTTCTTACGGACTTGCCCCTCCTTTTGATGGTGCTAATGATGGTTATATTGTTGGAAAAGGCTGGCAAGTAAAAGTCCGCGTGTTAATGAAATGAACTTCTTATTATTACTTATTATTATTATGATTGTATTTTTCTTTTTGTAAGAAGATAAAAAACATATATCTTTGCTGCTGGTGGTGCTGCTGTTAGTACCCCCAAATGAAAGATGGTTACGGCTCACTGAGTTTCCAATGAACCCAGCATCTCTTCTGAATACCACACCGCCAAGCCGAACTGAAACAGCAGCAGCAGTATACAATACCAAGTCAACAAGTTCAATTTATTTCTACTCCGCTATCTTGACTTGACTGATTGTAAAAGTGACTTGTGTTGTGTAAATGTATGCTCAGAGTGCTGTATCGAAAAATCCTTTCCCTTTTTATTCGATTCATTCCCCAACACAAAAAAGCAAAGATAGTAATCATACCTACACGTGTAATCTTATTTTGTAAATTTGCCTTACCTGGCAACATTTTCATATTATTAGATGCAAAAACTATATTGTTTCAAAAAAAATTAACAAAAGTTCAGCGCTAACAACATTGTATTTTTTTGTATTTGCTGTTCTAGTAAAATTTATAATTCAAGAAGAATGCGCCGTTAAAAGTGTCAGTTGACACCTGTGTCTTGCTTAAGATGTGTTGATTATGTGAACAAAATTGATGATGAGATGAGGATGATGGAGTTTATGACTCTGAAACTATGTGGATGATGATGATAATAATGATAATAATAATGTGATGATGATACGCTTGCATAACAAATATGTACCTAATTTTTAGCCGGAAGGTCTGCTAAAAATATTTGTCTAAAAACAACAATATATGTATAGGTACATGTACGATATGTTAATTTATTTTGTTATAACCATGGTTAATACCCCATAAAAATGAAACAATAACGTATGCAGCATCGCAACCCATCATTGCATGATAATGTGTCATAAAATGTATATGCATGGTCGTGCGTGACATTATATATTATTGCATCATTTACATTAGGAACAGTTAAAAATGTCAAGCTAATTTTTTTTAAATAACAATAATAAAGTGCAAGAAAAGGTACACCTAGGCAAACTCAAACGATGTACAAGTGCATATTTTTCTATTAACAAAGTCAAAGTCCTCATTGAAACTTAAGCTTGAGTAGCAAAGTGATGAGCTAAATTGAAGGCGACAGGTGTAAAAAAAAAGAAAGAAGGAGAAGGTGTGACTGACTGTTGTTGTTTGTTGTTATTATTAGGATCCCTTCTTTTTCTACACAGGATATTAGCTATACCTATACATAATTTTAATACAAAGTTTAAAAAAAGATACTTATCATCTTAATAAAATATAAAAGTGTTTCTGAAAAAGAAGAAAGGATGACTAAAATTTGATTTGTTAAAACTCTAATCAAACTTGAGTAACCAGGCATAACAACAACACATGCTCCATGCCAACTTAATCAATTTTTACGACACGTCTACTCAAAGAGGTTGAATTTTTAGTATAAGGCAAGCTCATATATATATATATTCATTATCATTATTACACAATTTTGCTTTTGTATTTTAAAACACGATAATTTAAACTTGATGAAGATTATATGAATTTTAATTTTTGTTGTTGCTATTGAAATAAAGTTAATTTAATAATATTACTAACGACAGTGTAATATACAAAGATGATGATGATATTTTGCTCAATTTGCTACTTTCAAGCTGAAATTGATGAGGACAAAGAGGGTGCTACGTGATAATTGGAAAATAATATGAAATGATGAGCGATACTCCTGCTGCAACAACTACAATAATAATAATAATGACAATACGAAACCTAAATAAATAAACAGAGAGGTTTGGTTGAAGAGAGATGCGACAAAATTTGTTTATTTATTTATTTAATTTTAGTATTTAAAATACGTATAAAATTTTCAAAAGTATTATACAAACATTTAATACCTTATTTCAATAAAGTTGACAAGCAACTCATACTCTTTTTTGTAATTTTCATTGACATAATGTGTCATATCCTTTTTTTAATAGCTTCTCCAAAAAATATATTTAATTTTGTCCTTGTTGTGCTTGAAAATTGACGTTTTCTTATTATTCTTAATTCAAATTTTTTCGTGCATCTCACTCACTCACCCTCTCACATAATAATAATAATAATAATGTTCTTGAGAAAAAAGTGTGAAAGATTAAATGAAAACACATTTATTTATTTACTGACTTTTTACTTACTTCTTTTGTTACAAACAAGCTGAATAGTTGTAAATGAGTGACGAGACAGCAGGTGTGTCAAGGTGTTTATACAGGTATAATGTGGTATTGTACTGATATATCTATGTCCAACTAACTGTTTATTTAGAAAACGTGTAGACACAGAGAAAGAGGCAGATTTAAAGAAGAGAGAATGGTGTGCAATCATCATGTCGGGAAAAAAACCCTTTCAGTTTACATTTTGTCAATATTACCACTATTATTATTATTATTATTATTATTATTATTATTATTATTATTATGTAACCCTCAAAATTCACACACTTGTCGTCACTCTCCCGAGCATTCAAAATTTTAAATAAATATAAAAAATACAGCTTTGTTTACGATTTGACGGATTTGGAGGCTTATATAGGTATGCTCTTGAGAATACTATCTTAAAAGCCAACAACAAATAGCTAAACAATACAAGAAAAAATTCTAAAGATTTACGAGTGTGAAACAAAGTTAACATTTCATAGATATTTTTTTTAAATTCCTTAACATTGTTATCATACTCATCATCGTCAAAATCATCCTCATCCTTCACTTCACCTTTTTTTTCTCCATAAGCTCCATTGCTCATACATGATTGTTGTATGTTGTTGAGTATCTGTCTTGGCGTAATTTTTTTTTTTTTTTAAAGTTGATTTGATATGACGCTTGTAAAAAAATATATATGAAGAGTCATCTATCACTCCGCCTAACAAGACTGCATGGTGATGAAATGATAATATAAAGTTGATGACGTTGCACTAGTAGTACAAGTGGTGGTCATGTTGGTGGCAAGCAACCAGTTGACTTTTTGAACTTTACCATTTTCCTTCCTCCTATTCAACTCTAGTTCGTCAATTATGATTATTGTTTTAGTTGAATCATTTCATTCAACCTATTATATTCCCATTAGTTTGTAGACTCAAGCTAATAAGCAATGGTAGCAAATAGTATGCCTCAAAAGGTATTAATGAAAATGAAATTCCTTAATCATTCCTCCCCATCATCATCTTCTTGCTTCCTTTGGGATTTTTGCCCGAAGGAACCAACAAGAAGATGATGATGACAGAGAATATAAAAAAAAGAGAATAAAATAAATAAATGGAAAAGAGAACAAATGATGATTTTGCTGTTTGTTGTTGATGTTGATGATGGCTAGTGGCGATGATAGGATTGAAGAATATAAAATATATATTAGGTTACATACATTCACAAATGCGAAGAGTTTCATCATGACATGTGTGTGTGTTTATACCTGCACACACTTTCTTGTGCAATTTGATTAAAGTTTGGCGTGTACTAAAAGTATCATTTAAACAACATAAAAAAAGTAATAATCTCTCTTCCTTCCAGCCTTATATTTTCTTCTTCTTTTTCTCCTTCATTGCGTTTTTTGATTTTATTAAACTTGCACAGTCGCAGTCGTTTTTGGCTTTTAAAAAGAAGTTTATTGCGATAGCTTTTTGAGAGTGTCCATGCGATCAGGATGATAATAATCCTCTTTTTTCTGCTTCACTTGACCATTATCAGTTATTTCAAATCTTTACTTTCTAAAACCACTCTTCTCCCTCAGCAGCAGCAGCAGCAGCAGAGTACCAGGATCTTTTTAAGCAATAGCATAATTCTAAAAGTTCTAAAGTAAAAAAATACATGAGCATCAGCCACCATCATCATCATGATCATCATCAGCACCAGCAGCAACAACAACATTTTAAAAGAACTGGACATGACTTGAGCACTGGTCAGTCAGCCGCGCAACAGAGCAAGAGCAAGATCAACAGCTATTCCATAATAATAACTGCACCAGCATCAAACAACAGTGGGCACACTTTTTGTATTTTATTTAATCACACGTAACAAGGAACAAGCAGTGGATTAGATGATCCTATTATTTGTTTCTTTATACCTTATTCCAATCTCTCTCTCTTTTTCCGAATCAAAAAAACTTTTTTTTATGATGTTGATACTTTTTTTTGCTCTCTGTCTCATTCAAAGAAGGGGTTAACCAAAAAAACCACCAAGCATTTAGGTATGTATTTTGTGATCAAGATGATGATTATTATTATGATGGCAAGTGTTACGTCGTCTGTTATTACCACCATTACTCTTTATAATGTATTTTTTCTCTCTTGCATATGCATTTTACAAGGAAGGTAACACAATCAAAATGATAATGATAAAAAAAGTAGTAAATGTAATAATAAATTTTTGTACTTGTTTCTCTCTGTTGCTGGAGTTGATGGCTTGTAAGTAGTAAAAAGCCGCACGCAGCAGCAGCGGAGACAGAGTTGAGTTTTGAGTTACACGGATTGTTGAGCCGGTTGACTTTTCCTGCTGATTATGTTAACTAAGTAAACAGCATATTATTATAATAGAATAATAGCTGTAACCTATATGCATGTATATATTTCCACTTTCCTTAATTCCAGCAAACATTATAATAGTTGACATATTAAGGATGGGCATTTAAAAAAAATTTCCTCATGTGCATTTGTTTTTATACAAGAAAGATTACCTATCTAAAGTTGCTCATCCTCAGCGGCAGCACCCGACCAGGCAGCTGGCCTCTCTCATTCTCATTTCCTCCTTGTCTCTCTCTGGTCGTATCCTCATTCTTCCTCATCATCAGACACATTTAAAAAAAATTCCCTGCTGATGTCGACCAACCTTGTAGCCTTTCTCTCTCTTTCTTACTCACTCTCCCTGAGTCTACCAACCAGATTGTTATATTGTTGTTGTTTTTTTGGCTTCGGTCCTTTCTTCTTTGCTTTTCCTTCAGCAAAGTTGAAATTTTGTTTTTGATACGTTACATTAAAAAGCATCACCAAAAGGTAATGGACCTACCTAGTTGCATTTCATGATCAAAGTAGCTTTAAAAAAAACTTTAGATCTCCTCTGGTTCACAAACTGGATCTTCTTCTCTAGAATACTCATACGCACAGATACTCACACGCCTGCCTGATAGATAATCAGATATTTTAGACAAAATATGATAACAAAAACAAGAAGACTATCATACAACCATTATTATTTGCTTACAGCTCACTTGCCCAATAAAAAACTATGTACTATGTTATAATAATAATAATAATAATACTGTAACTTTTTATCTCGGAGGAGGAAATGCATGGAAAGTAAAACATTCAACTTGATATATTTGCTCAAGGGATCTTCTTTCTAAAGCCCATGCAACAAGCAAAAAAATTGTGTGTAGAATGCTCGGATGTTTTTTTAATGGGTTGGTCTTCTCTACTGGCATGGATATTGCCTTATTATTTCACATTTTAATGTTACTTTGTAAAATAAGCAGTTTCATTCTCACCTGATGCACGGGTGGTGGTGACCATCAAAAAAGCAGTTGTAAGTGGAGAAGAACAGACATATAGACAGACAGAGAGACGGGCCAGAGTAAACATTTTAAAATATAAAATACAATGCAGATGATGATAATAATGCACTTGTGCTAAGAGCCATACAAAAAAAAACCTATACAAAAAAGTGGGAGGAAAAAAAGGGAGGAAGAAGATTTTCTTTTTCAATTTGACTTTGACATCAAAGTATGTTTGTTAAAATGTATTCATCGCATATTACAGTACACACACACCTGGTACCAAGTACCTTTGGTGGTTGTTCCATGAAAATGTAACAAACTAGAAAATCGACGTTTCTTTTTCTGCAAGGAATAAAGTTGACACACGTGAGGGAGGAACAGACTCTCTCTGGCCATCTCATAAAACACGCTTTTATTATGCAACGCAATGCAGTGCAACATTAGAAACTAGACGATAAATAATGTTTTGGAATTCTTGAAGAATAACGTCATCCTGTAGTTAAAAAAATCACAGTCTACAAAAGTCAAGAGATTTACAAGTTCTCTCTTTTATCCAGGTAACCAAATCAGGCCTTGTAGTTTGTTTTATATCATCATCATGGCAACACGATAGTCATGATTTTTGTGCTGTGTGGTGATGGGTGCCATAAAAGGGATCGTCAAGTGGGAAAAAAATATGAGTTCATTTTGTGTTATTTTAGAACAAAAGGGTAGACATACAGGGAGACATATAGAGATGGATAAAAACAGGCTGGACGAGACAGGAAAAGTCAGAAGATCACAATCACAAGAATTTTAAAAGTAAAAGTTAGTCAATTGTAAATGATTATGATAACTCTTGTGCCATTTAGTACTTACTCAGCTCGACAAATATTATACTTATTGTTGTTTTGTTGGAAACATGGCTATAATTCATTATTTACCTGTCCCCTCGTAATTTTTTTTTACTACTTTTTATTATTTTGTGGTTGCCCATGTTGATGATGGTCCCCTCTCTTCATGAATAATAAAAATACCTATACATAATTATTATGTCGGTCGCGGTCGGTACATGTTCAACATTCCTTATTATTATATATATTTTTTTTGCGAACAGAGGAAATGTGTTTTTTTAAATAGTTTTTTTTCTTCAAAATTCTTTTATAAGCCCTCCAGCCAATTTGAAGAACAATGGTACACTTTTTACAACCTTGGCAGCAGTACTAACATAACACAATAATAATAAAACAATCCAGCCAAGAAGACTCTTCTTTCTTTATTATATTTTTTTATACATACATGTTTCCTCTCTTCTGGAACATCATTGGCATAAAATCCTTGCAAAAATATAAGTTGTCTGGTTGGTAAATAACTATCTTTTTCATTAGATTTTACTTTAAGCAAAAAAACTGTTTTCTTGCATAATGCCATCTTATTATTCAAAATGAGAGAGACTATAAATGTTATTATATATATGTACATGGTTTTTATGTATTTATATTTACTTTGCTCCTGATTTTCCTTCGTGATTCATTGTTCAAGGAATACGATAATAGCAAATAAATGTGATGAACAGCAGCAGGTCAACTAAAAAGCGCAACAGCTAAATAGTCCATCTCCGTTTCCTTTTTCAACTTTTTTGTACTCCCCTTTTTTTCTTCATTGTCTTTCGGTGTAGTGCGCTCGTAAGTATCTGTGTGTGTGTGTGTGTGTGCAATTGTTGCAATAATGCAAAAAAGAAAATGAACAAAATCCACTTAAAATATAATGTAATAATAATATTACGTATAACTTACCTACTTGTCATGTATACATAGCATGCAATTCACTTCATATAATATACATACTTACATTGTGATATATATACTGGTGGTAAAATATAAGTTTATGTAAGAAAGCCTTACCTTGTTCCATGACAACTCAACCATGAAGTTTATAAAAAAACAAGTGAGTATAAGCTTGTCTGCGTACTCCTGCTAATAAGGGCATCATTTTTCTTTGGCAAAATGAAACAGTGAAACAAAACGTGCCCAATCTTACTTCACTTAAGCTAGGTTAAATATTTATATAATACATTATATCAAGTAGATGTATTCATGGTGGTGGTGGTGGTGGTGGTAGCGGTGTGGAATTTGTCTACATAAATAAAATAAAATTTGCTTAAAAACAAAAGGGAATAAAAAATATACCTGCGTGCCATAATGTAAAGATAATTTAAAGGAAAGGTAAAGGATTTCAATACAGAAATACCTATACATGTTTTTTTATCATAAAAACATCTTGTCTCTATATATATACCTATGTTGGATAATGTGCAATATTGCAATAAAATATCACAATCTTCTGATCTGCTGCTGCTGTTGCTGATGTTCCAAGAAATCCTCTCTCGAGAAAAAAAATTTCATGAAATTATGGCCTTTTTCTGGTTGGGTTTAAAGAATGAGCGGAGCATGTCTATAATAATAATCACGAGGGTTTTTTGGACCCGTCATCATTTGCAAAATGACTATTTCTGAGAAGAATTTCCTGAATTCCAAAAAAAAAAGGTTTTATTCCAAGGGACTTTACCTTTTACTCTTCCAGCACAAAAAAAAATGCCGAATATGAAATGAAATATGAGCTGATTGTAAGTTAAGAGCCAAAAAGATTTTTTTTTTGTGTTGTAAAAAAATATTTATCTAATACCTGTCTCACAATCAAATCGGACCCACGCAAAAAAAAGAGCAAGTAAAAAGCTGGTCATGATTCGTGAGTCATCATCCTCATCCTCCCTCAATTTAATCTTATTCCTCTTTCACAAGAAACATCATTAACGCACATCACCACCACTAAAAGAACAACTACATATTATTATATTATTATTATACTTTATTTTGTACATGATCATGTCGTTTTGTATTGAAAAAAAAACGGTTTACAATTTTGCACACAAATTTTTTGTAAAATAAGTACAAAAATATGTACTTATTTATTTTGTTGAATTCAATGCCAGAAAAGAATTTTTCTGCTTCCTTAAAAAACTTGAAAGAGTCCAGTCAAGTCATGTGTAATTTGTACCTAAATATCTACCATGTACACTACTGGAATTTCCTGTGTTTTTGGAGATGCTGCTGCTGATGATGATGAGGACGAAGAGTGCATATCATCTTGATTTGTTGTTGTTGATGATGATGAAGATGAAGATCATGATGAATGATGAGCTAAGCAAAAATTACTTTACTCAGCCAGATTTTTGGTGGTTTTGTGTTTCTTCACGCTTTATAATTCTCCATGTGTGTGTTATGCTATTAAGATTGCATATTATAACAAATAGTAGGCTAAGAAAAAAGAAGAAGAGATATAGACATACAATAATAATGAATAAGATTTTTTTGGATGGATATGGACAACACAGTACACTTGGATTATTGCGGATAAAAGATTTTACATGTTATGTCTACTGCTGCGAATAATGCTGAGATTTCCATAAAGTTTGTGACTTTATGCTGCTGGATAAATATATATATATTTTATAGTTTAAATTTCATTAAAAAATGTGTTTTCATGTTTAAGCATTGCATGCCTGGTTGCTAATGACTTTCTGAATCTTTACGATACAATGATGATAATAATTATGTCGATGATGTAACTTGTTGCACTGGGATACTAACAATAAAATTAAAATATTTCTTAAGATTTTAATAAGTTGGGAGCTAATATTTATGTCTACAAAGTTTTTTTCGTTGTTTGTGGTCTTATGTGCGACAATTTTTTTTTTTTCTCCATAACAAGATGTGCCTATAAAATTTAACCAAATTTGTTAAAAAAAACAAGATGATATAACACGCAGCAACAAGTAAATACTAATTAGTTTGTGTGTAAATATATAAATCTTACACACACACAAATAAAAAAAACATAAGTTTTATAATGAGGCCGTCCAAAAAATATATATGTATCATATTATCATTGTTATCATTAAACCAACCTTTCAAAGATATTTAAAAAAATTATGCGACTGCAAAAGAGCGTTAAAATATAATATATATTATGAAAGTTGCTACAAGTCACAAAGTCTTTTGTATTTATCAATCAGCAACTTTATTTGCGTATCTTCTTTTTTTTACACATCAATCACAACATGTAGTATTTTCTCATGATGGGATTACTGTCATCAACATGAATATAGGTATATACATTGTCATACTATTAACATTATATAATTTAGTTTTCATTACTACATAGGTATGTAGTACATGAGTACAATGAGCAGCCGAGCAAGTTTCAAAGTGAAGCAGCGTAAAGTAGCAACCAATCATTTTTTCTATGCGTATACCACCACTAGCACACTGAACAACAACTGATATTATGATTCCACATATTTGTGATATGCGTTGACATTTAAAGAGAAGAAAAAAATGTGAAAAAATCCCATCATCTTATCCTCACGCTTCTTCTAGTAAAGTCAAGTGCATCATCATCATCGTCATAATCAATGAAATTGAAGGCATGTATTCCACAATATAATAATAATAATAAAATGAAAACATTATTATGTGCTGTGCATGCATGTGTATGTAATTCTATTTATCATTTTAACAAGAGGAAGGCACAATACGCCATAAAAAAACAAAATTCAATTCAATAAGTAATCTGGTTAGTTGGTTGGTAGTGCTCATGAACTTGCCTAGTGTTCAATATCAGCAAAAGCAACAGCAGCAGCAGCGAGTGTAATATTGTAATATAGGTGGTATTTAGTACTATATAAAAATGCAACATAAAATAGACAGAAAGATTATTTTACCACCACCCTTCTTGCCGCTTTCTGTATATTATTCTCTGCTGTGCAGAGTTATGATGATGAGAAATGCAACAAGTGAGCCACATCATCATCATCATCATCAACAACAACAACGCAAAGCAATGTCAGTTTTACCTTTGTGTCCCGTAACGTAGAGATAGCACCCTGCATTCATACCCGCAGCAAACGACGTTCAAACATTGAAACTTAAATGTAATCCTAGTAGGAGTAGTATAAATAATATGTAAATTCTTCTTTTTTATAAATATTTTTCTATTATAAATATTGTTATTTGTTTCTTATAAAAGTAACTTATCTCAAAAGACTTGAATATAAAATGAATGGCTTTCTTTATTTCTATTTCTTTCTATTTTTTATTTCTGCTGTACTCCTACTGCTGATGTATATGTTGAGTTGTAACAGAAAAGTACATGTTTACTTATTTATTTATTTTTATCTGTTTCACCCCTTTTTTTCTTATTAATGTTTTATTCCTCCGTTTGTCGACATAGTAGTAGATAAGGTGTTTGTTATAATATAGTTAGTAGCAGTAGCAGGTTTAAAAAAAATAAAATACAGTTTTGTTTGTTGGGTATAAAAAGTTCCCACGAGTTCATGGGGACAAGTTTACCCTTTTACACTCTCCTCCACCTACACCTTACTTATAAACAAACGTCGTCGGTCGTTGGACGAGTGCATAATAACATGGTTTGCTACGCTTTTTTGTACTTCTGCAAAATATTAAAATGTATAATTCAAGCAAAAATTATACAAAAAGTTTTCTGCCACAGACTTTTACAATTATTATTATTATTATTATTATTATTATACATGCATAATTTTTTTTGATACCCCACGCATACGTTTCTTGTCCTGCTCCTTCATCACAGAAAACTAACCAGCTTCTCAACATAATACATTACGACGGTTGATGGGAAAAAAATGGTGCACTTGTCTATCTTCTTGAAGAACAAAAATGTTAATAATACGGTACATTTCTGTTATTTTTTTATATACTTGTTTAGCAGTTTTACGCTTGCAAATCTGATTCATGTCATATAAAGTATACGTTGTGTACATGTATTTAATATGTGTATTTTTTTGCAAATTTATCAACAATAAGAGCATTGTTGTTTGTTAAATGTTTGCTCTTGTTTTGTTTTTTAATTCAACGACGAGGGAGGAGATTCTTTGCTGAAAATAGAAAATGAATCAAAAAAAGCTAGTAAAATCGGATTTTTTTCTTCTTTGTATAGTCAATTTTTTTGCATTGTCTTATTTTAATTAATGGCACACTAATAATAATAAATAGTGAATCACAATCCTTGTTGTTTGATTGTTGATATAATTTTTTAATAATAATCAGTTCATGAAACGATGACGGTGAAGGTGCTAGGGATGCGGAGTGAATGCGAATCTCATTATCATCATTCATTATCATCATCATCATCGCCGCCATATAGTGATAATAATCATCAATTTGCAATTGTATTCATTGCCTAAACACATACAACAACATACCTAGGTACATGAATATATACATTGATAATTTATACGCAAATAGATAGGTTGATGCATATTACATATTTTTGTCCTTTTTACATAACAATTTATCTGGCATGTGGAACTAATCAAAAGACAACCAGGAGTAAAGTAGACTGAAAGTTGAGGAGAGAAAAAAAAATGATGCAAAGGAAGAAGAGGAACGGATGAAGATGATGATAGGAGTAAAAAATAAATATATATATATGCATAAATTCTTCTTCAGGCAATAAGGATTAGTGTGATTTGATTTGGATGAGTTGCTACGATGATTGGATGAACGTGTGTGTCTGTTTGTGATTCTGCTGAGGAGTAGTAGCAGTTAGCAGTAGTTAGCATGCGAGCTATTATTGCATTTTGTTGAGTAACTTGTGATTGTGGATTAGGTCAACAAAATTGACTTTGTTTGATTGAACCAGAAAAGAATGCATCATAATATATAATAATAAGTAGGTAGTCATTACTCATTACTATTACTATATAAGAAACACGCCAAAGATTAAATAAGAACAATTTTCTTGTGTTTATTGTGATTTTTATATTACGGATGAATGCAGAAATAAAAATGCATGAATCACAATTATCAATTAACTGGACTACTACATCGTCACCTACTACTGCTTATTGATTATGTATGCTATGCATAATTAATATTAAAGTCAGTTACGCACACAACAGCAGCAACAACAACAGCACCCTTCATCCTGTCCCCATTCATTTAAAATCACAATCCACTCAAAAAAAAAAAAGAATTTAAATCATTTGAACTGCAGTAGAAAAAAAAATCGAACAAGTAGCACAAACAGAATCAATATTTAAGTGGCTGTGCGGTTCTGATTTATAATCATAATAATAATCATCATCATCATCATAACTATCACCATCACAATCACTTATCCTACCGATCAAAATCAATGAGATGAGTAGTAGAAGCATGTAGCTGTGAAGCAGCATCCTCCTCTTTTAAATGATTCTGTTTTTTATTTTACTTTTTTTGTATCATCAAATCAGCATCTTCATAAAAAAAAATTTACAGTGAGCAACAACAACCACTCTGACAAGTTTAATGAATGAGTGAGCGCGACAATAGTCAAACAAAATAAATAAATGCTTTTTACTTTATGGTGCACCGCATAAACAAACATATAATTTTTTTGTTGTATATTGATTCATGTACTTTTAAACAGCCATTCATTTTATTCATTCATTTCATATTTATTCATGACGATAATAATGATGTCCAACCAATAATATTTAAATTAGATTGTAACTCTTTAAGTGTGTGTGTGATCATATATGATTAAGTAAAAAAGGCGATCTGCTGATCATATATGTGTTTGTTGTCGGATCACAAGTGTGCGTCCGTCATTTAAATTTAATCACCATTATTTGGCTTTTAACATTCTCATGATTATTGTCATTTTTTAAAATTACATTTGTTTTACAAATCACAAATTTAGAAGATCATCCAACGTGTCATCTAATTTGTTTGACGCGCACAGTAAAATAAATTAAAAAAGGAGGAATGAATGGGCATACAAATTATAATGTACAATTCCAACAGAATGAATGAACACAAAAAAACGAGAGAGAGAGAGGCAACCAACTAGCTTGTTGAACTCGAAAGAAAATCATTTAAAAAAAATATGTAGCAAGCAGGAAAGGTATACTTGAAGCAAAAAGAAGGATCGAGGCCCACGTATCTTTTTGTAGAGCAACAAGAAACGAAAATGTATAATCGCATCATTGGTATCATAGGACACTACTCTCCCCGCCTCCTCACTCACTCTCATTATTTTTTCAAAAATTGCTCAAAACGAATAGGATATTGTGCTCTGCAAATCGCTTCTTTTCTCATAAATAGCTCTGGCTAAGCAAGCAAGCAAGCAAGCGGCGGCGGCCTCTATCTCTCGGTATTTTGTTTATGGGTTTTATCTGTTGTGCTGCTGCCGCTGCTGCTGCCCTGGTTACAAGAGGACAAGCAAAAATCATGTTCATTTCAATTGAACTTGGGTTCATTTCATGGTTCGTTCATAAGTGATTTTTTCTCCTCCATGAAATAATTTTTAATGAACTTGTCCCAATCATTAGGATAATGTAATTTGCTAACAGCTTCCTTTACACTTAAGTAGGCGTACCTATTTGTATTGCAAAACATGCAATTGCAATGCATGCATAAAAATACAATAATAACAACGATTACGTTGATTTTAATGTTGTTATGTTGGCTCTCAAAATCGCAAAATAAAAAAATTAGCTCAGCTTATTACCAGCCGAGTAGTCTTCAGTGACGACTCGTCACCTGTTGTTTTGTTGTTGCTCACGTTTTTTAAAGTTAATTTTTCTTGCAGTTTTTGTCGTCATTGTTAATTAAGTACAGGTGATTCAGGTGATATGGTCATTCTGATTCATAGTAATATTTAATTTTCATTTTACCAAGTCACCAAATAATTTTTTCAACTAGTTGCATTACATCATCTTTTTTTTGGTACAAAAAAATTCAATTTACTTTATAAGGAAGGAAAAATTAAATAAACTGTACATACTCGAGTGATTTTTTTTTGTGTGTGGTTCTTTAATTTAAACCTTAAAGATTTATTATTGTATGCAAGTTTTGCATAATTTATTGTTAGGGGCATAACATTCATGTTATATGGACAGAACAATAAGACACGCAACAGAAGTCCCATGATGACTAAGACGAAGTCAAAGAAAAAAGGATATTACGCAATAAGCTGATTTCGAACAAGTTCTTCTTCCCTTTCCCACCATTCGTCATGAACACGAGAGTAGTAGTAGCAAGAAGGAAAATGTCGGTTTTTTTTGTTGCAACTTATTTGCGACGATGACGATGTACTTGATAGGAGTTAGTTCAAAAAAAGATTGAATGAAACTTATTATTATTTACTACACAGAAAGAATGGTACGGTACAGCCAATTAAATGCAAAAGTTGAAAGTATCGCACGGTAGACAGCTTTCGGTAGTTTTTCGAGAGTGAGCAAAAAAGTTATTATTATGCTGGATGATGATGATGATTGTGACTGGACATTCCGGATGACAGTCGTTAAAACTGAAAACAATGCAAAAGTTTAAATCTGTTATGCTTACCTTCACATTACAAGTACATACTCAAGAAACAATACGAATCTTTAGAAATAAACATATATATATGCACCTACACATGTTTATTAAAAGAAACGGAGATAAAGAAGATATAAAAAATGCAAAGGAGTTGTTGTCGTTGTCGTCACGGACTGGACATGTACTCCACCAAAAGGGACAAAAAATGAATGACTAACTTCACCGCATCATCATTACCAATTCAATTTCTACAGCAACCCTCATTGTTTTAGTGAATTTCCCATCTCATCCCTTTCAATTACAATTTTTCTTTGAAGAAATGAGCATAAAAAATATATTATTACGGCAAAGAAAAAAATGAACAAAGCACAACACAAGTCAAATAATTTCTTTTATTGCTGCCATTATGAAGCATGCTTCAATCAAGTAATTAGTCAGTCTGGTAGACAGGTGGGATTTTTTTTGTTGTACTGTTGTAAAATCATGTTCTAATATATACATACACCGAATGCCGAAGACTGGTAACAATGACGTCTAACAAATTACATGGAACAAAAGTCATGCAGCGATGGTGGTCGCGTTAGTGAGGAGTGAGGATGATGACATCATAATAATATCAAAGTATTACACTCTCTCTCTAACATCAACAATCCATTTTTTAATATTATTTCTTTTGGAATATCTAGGTACATACTGATACAAAACACATTACACGCGTATTTAATATGCCTATAAAAAAATGACACACTGACACAACAACGAGCACAGGTGTTAGCTCATATGATGATAAGGATGAGGAAGATTTTAAACACGCAATGTTTGAATGAATAATACACATGCATGAATATTTTATTATTTCAATAATAAAAGCGTTTTTGAGGCCGCACCTGAAGACTTAGTCGTCTTTGTTGTGGTCTCTGGTATTATTGTAAGTAACTTTTCCTCCTCCATCCTCCTCATAGTATTATTAATGATAGTAACAATATAATGCAATGCAACACCTAATTCTCTCCAAGAACAACAATGCCAATGCTTTTTTTTATTCATCATCATCATTGTTGTCAATATAAAGAATAAAATGGGATTCTAATGACGATCCCTATTAGTGCATCTATGTACGTTACCATTACTATAAAGCGGGCTAGAGTGGTAGGTAGGTAATTTTATTTTTGGTAAGAGTTCGTTCAGATCACAACAAAACTCTTTTACAATAGTACATTATCATATCACACATTTTTTTTGACAATAGAAAAATGATTTGTTATTGTTATCTTTTTTTTTGTTCAGCTAATTTCTTTTCTGAAAAAAAATCTGTTGCGTGTATATGTACATATAAGTATGTACGTGTGTACCAATGACTGCATGACCTAAAGTCTAAATATAAATCATAATAAATGTGCATCGGTATCACTTTTAATGCTCTATGACAATAGACAGCACTGAGGAGGATGAAAGTGCATTTGGGTTGACATGTGTATATCAACATGACACATGTCTGCGCTGACAATAGGGATGCAATCATCTTATCGACAAATCGGCTAAAAAATATCGAACCAGAGATGATGCATGCATGTATGTAACGTATGTACATAATGTGCGTATGGAATGTTTATGCTTGACTGATGAATTAAAAACGTGGCAAATTTGCTGTCGTCATCATCATCTTTATTTGTGAATCCCATCACCCTGCCCTACCCTCATCCTCCTCCTTCTCCTCTCAATTTTTTATTTTGTTATGATTAATTTGTTCAATTGTTTAAAAAAAAATGTTTACAAATATCTAATCTTTATATGTATTTTTTTTACTTCTTTTTGCAGCTCTACTAAACAAGTCACTACTACCATTATGGATAGTTGCCGTTGGAGTAGTAGTTGTTCTACCAAATGTAAGTACATACTCATGTTTATATAATCTTTTTTTTCACCTCTTTTTTGTTTTTCAACATATCATTTTCTTGTAAAAGTAAATAAATCAATTCACTCAGCATTAACAACCAAAGGCATTGGAATGCAACAATGGCGGCATATTATCCTCATCAACTTCTCTCCCTTATGTACACATGCCTCCATTATAGGTATATACCTTAATAAGATTGATGGCAATGATGATAAATAAACTAAAAGTCGGTAAAATAGTCAAAAGGTTGGGTCATTTTCATCATCCACGCACACACAGAGTGGACGTCGACATCAGAGAATCGATACGTTTGATTTGACATCCAAAAAATATATTATCCAATTCATCATCATCATCGTGATCCTCGTCGTCATTTCTTGTCTATTTTTAACAATGAAGCCAAAAGCTACTACATACTTGCTTTTATTTAACAATTCACAAAAATATCAAATGGAAACTGATTGGATTTGTTGATGAGAATACCTATACATTGTTTGAAAAGGCGAAAGAAAAAAAAAACGTTAAATGGTTTTTAGAACAGATAAACACACACACAAACACACACGCTCATCTCAGAGATTATTATGCATTTTTACTACAACAACAAAAGAGCAAAGTGTACTAACTTACCACGCACATTTTTCAAGAGTTACTAGACTGAGGTCGTCGTCGCCAACAAGGCATTGTACGTTTCATAGTAGGTATGTTAGTGGTCCAAGCCATATATAGACTAATAAATGTGGTCGGTTGGTTTTTTTTACAAGTTGGCGTTGTTCTGTTGCTGCTCCTGTCGTTGTCCTATAATGATAACCAAAATGATTCTTCGATACTGATATATACAATTTTCTATTTTATAAGAGCGCAAATGGCCGAAAATGAATACTTTGCGTTAATAATACTGTTTAAATAGGTGAATATGCATAATAAAGAAAGAGAGACAAGACAGCACAAAAGGAGGAATAAATATTTTGATTATTTATTTTTGTCTTTAAAAAATGGGCAAAAATTCTTTTAAAAAATAAACAATTGTCAGTTAGTAAAAAGTAAGCAGCGTCATTAAAAGATTAAAATACATAAATAAAATAATGAAATGATAGATTCTTCTTCCATATATATTCATTATTATTTTGCTTTTGTAAGTGGGCATTAAAATACTGTTTAGAGTTTAAAGTGCATTTATTTATTTATTCAGTATTTTTTATTTATTTTGCGAGTAGTTAACCTCGAGCACAACTACTGCTCACTCTACTCTGTTGGCATCACTCAAGAAGAATTATTCGAGTGAAGTAATAAGAGAGTGCCTTGTATTTAACGTAGATTAGTTGAGAGAAGAGAGAGAGAGACTACGTAACAAGTTGCGTGGGCTGATGCGATGATGATGATGAGGATGATAAATATATTAATGCTTCTCTTGACTTGACTTCTCTCTCGAAAGACTAAATAAATAAATATAGCGAAACGAGAAGGAATTGAGTTGTGTTTTGTGTGTGTGGTGAGATGGTGGATGGGGAGGGGGGATGTGGAGGAACCCTTTCACTTTTTTTCACGATGACGACGATGATGATGATGATGGGGATGATGTGTTCTTCACGTTTTTCTTCTTTTGCTGCTGCTGCTGCTGCATAACTTGCTGCAGTGTTGCAGTATAACGGCAGCTGTTAAAGCAGCATTGAACAATTGAGGTACGCTCACAATAATACAATCACAATCATAATCAGTCTATCTTTCTATATCATGAGGTGGTCGTGGTGGTGATGCCTTATGTTGGGGTGATGATGATGATGATGGTGCCTATTGAGCCCTTTTCATATTCAGCATCATCGCATCCCTACCACCTATGCGATGTATGTGAACAACATATACCATATATTGCGGCTATTTTATTATTTATTTATTTATTTATTTTATTTAAACACGGCACTTTGTTCTTTATTATTATTATACCTGTGGATGGGTTATATTATATATTAATAATATTTTCAATCTCTTTATGCATGCACGCTTTTAGCAGATTGCATCACTTTGTAAAAACGTCGTGTAGTAGAGCATAGCATATTATTGAAAAAAAATCACCATAATATATATCCTTTTTCTTGCCTCCTGCCTCTCTCTCTCTCTCTAAAAAAAGAAATTATTCGTTTTTTTGTGCGGAGGAGTAGGAGGAGGAGGATGTATAATATGAGAGAGGTGATTACCATGTTACGTTTGCAAAAATGTTGATGATGACGATGATAATGAAGAGAGGAAGCAGCGAAAGAACAAGAAGAGGAAAACCCATCATGTTCATCTTCATGATAATTTTTTTTGTGTATACCTACGTATGTACATAATATGCAGAATTACAGAATCAGTTTAGTAAGATGTATTTGCCTACAACACAAAAATCTTATGTAGTAATCACATGAATACTCGTCCTCATCATCTTTAATCTTTTATAAGCGTAGAATTCGTAGAAATGTGTGTACAAACATAGAATAAGGAACAAGTTTTCAGTAGTCAAGTCAACATCAAAGAGCAGAGATTTATAAATAAGTAGGTACCTTACGGTAAAAAAAAAATCATGAAATTTTTTTTAGCAACGAGAAGAAGCACATGAAAGAAGATAACAATTCTTTTTTCTTTATGAAAAGTATTAGCCCAGGAGTATAAGTGGAGAGAGAAGTCAGTAGCCGACTAAGATATTTTTTTTGCACAGAACACACAATAATAATAGGAGTTGGTAGCAAAAAAAAGAAGAAGAAAAGCGAAATGAACCAAATATGTATGTACAAAGATGAACTATGTATGAACAAGGTTGTTATTTTGCTACGGAGCGAGAAAGATGATATGATATTATTATGGTAATATCTTTACAGTATGGTATTATTATTATATTATATTATCATTATGCATGAAACACGAGGAGGAGAAGATATAGTTGGAGGTAAGTATACAGGGTGTACTAGCATATTATCAAAGGAAAAAAGCGTATTATGCAAAAAGAAGTGTGTATAATCATATGGAAAAATGCAGGGTGCATCAACATCATCATCATCATCATCAAAAATGAAGAAGATCACCACAAAATAATATGTACATATCATGTAGAGAGAGAGAGGATATTATCTCTATGCAAAAATTCCGCAAATGTTTTGACAGAGATTTAAAAAAATCCTCAAAAAAGTAAAAGAAACTCAAAAAATGTATATTTTCTGTAATTTTAAATGCTCATATGATGAAGTATAATATACAGTATAAATGAATATAGTGCCTATTATATTATATATAATTTTATTATTACATGTTATGTGACATCATTATTAGAATGATGATATGTGAATTAGAGTGTTCTCTGTGCTGTTGTTGTAGAAAAAATGCTGCATAGATTATTATTATCATTATTATTATTATTATTATTAGGTGAGTGCCTTGTTTTCATTTTTGAAACTTGACTGGGCAATCGTAAATGCCAACTTTGTTTTAAAGTGAAGTAGGTTTAATTTTTTTTATTCTTGGAAGAAAAAAAGGCGAGAGCATTTATGTTAGATGTATATTATTTGCCATGATGATGTATGAACTTACCTGTACAATAATGCACAAGAGTTTTTCTTATTACAAGTTGAAAAAATGACTCGATGAAACTAAAGGGAACACACAAAAGATGTGTTTTTTTAGACCGTTTGACCATCTGTCTCGTTTATCGTGAGAATAAATATGAATTGGGTATACGTTTTGTAAGAGGAACCACACAGGCAATATTTATATACGTTGTACATATGTTTGGTTGGTGTTGAGATTTTTCAAGAGTTCCTGTTTATAGGTAGGTATTTATGTACCATTTCTTTAACAAAATATTTAATGGACAGAACAAGAAACACGATGATGCATGCGCACCTTTTTTTTTATTCTACAAATATTTCTAAAGATTTCAGTGTTTTTACACATAATTGGATTTACACATTAGAGGACTTTTAGAGATTAGAGAAATAGAGGACTTTAAGGACCACATGGTAGGATCCTCTTTAAAAAAAGGATACTACATTTTTTTTATTCATATTTCAAGAAAAGGTTGCTATATAAAGTACTGCAGAAGTAGCAGCAGCACACCAATTTCTTTACTGCTGTGTAATAATAATTGCATAAGTTTTCATTGCACCTCCTTGCATTTTTTTTTTCGTTTAAAAGGAATTATTATTATTTTTTGTCAACATGACTACCTACATGATGCATGCAAGCATGTTTGCATTCATTGATGCTTTTGCGTTACCACGGCTACAACTACGTTGCACTTGTTTTTTTTTCTATTTCCTAAAGCAAATCCATTTTTATATTTTACAGGGCATTCATTCCATTACTACTGTAAACTGTCATGAGTTTGACGTGTAATCACCATAATAACCAGAAAATATTACGTTGCCATGACCATCATCATCATCAGTGTTATTACTTCACTCTCAAATGCACCAAAGGCTCCTCCGCGCCACCACAAAAAAAATCACTTCACCACTATCATCATCATCGTCGCATATTATACTTTTTCTTTCGATGTAAAACTGATCAACAGCATAACGCACAGCAGCTGCAGCAGCATCAAAAGAAAACAAAAATCAATCACTATGGTTACTAGTACATATACTTGCTCTCAATATTATAGTACAAGTCTTATGATTTGACTTTATATAGTTTTTGGTTTCATTAGCCCTCACCACTGCTGCACAGCCACCACCACCACCACAAATGTCGCATCACATTTTTCTAATAAAGTATACTTATATACAAGTTATATACAACATATTATTCATATATGCCTACATCTTTTNCACAAATGTCGCATCACATTTTTCTAATAAAGTATACTTATATACAAGTTATATACAACATATTATTCATATATGCCTACATCTTTTAATTCATATACATAGCTTCATTATAAAAAAAATTTAAAGGTTATATTTTACATTTGCTGTTTTTGGCGAAACAGTAACTGTGCTGGTGGTGGTGGTGCTGCTCCTGCTGAAGGACTAGGACAGCTAAAAGGATTGATATAAGATAGGCCCACATAAAGTATACCAATGCCACTCTCAATCTCAATCTTCACCGCACCCTTTACTCTGAATTAAAAAAAAACCAACAAACTGTGATCTGATCTGATAGTATATATATACATACATAAATGTTCTGATGTGATGTCCCATTACTCTTGTTTTTTTTGCAAAACGTTAATTTTTTTCCAATTTAATCCCTATAATAGTTTAATAGTATTAAAATAAACAAAACAAAAAAGGTTGGCAGATTAAAAAAAGGTATAGTTGGCAGAGTGTGATCATTCAACTGATTTATTTAGGTATAGTCATCCTCCTCACCTAACACAAAAAAAAACAATCAGTTTTCTTCACAGTAGTCAATCGCAGCAGTTTAAGTGCCTACTACACATACACATATGCATACATATATTCAATCTTCAAGATCTGCATTTATTTATTTCATTTGAATAATATGCATTAGCGTTTCAATATTACTTAACATTTTTATTAATCAGCTTAGTTTTCATAATTGGCTTTGATTTCCTCATTCCTCTTTTCGATATCTCCTTTTTTGTCTTGCTAAATTACTTACTGGTTTATATACTGTCAGCTTGTATACGACTTGCATGGCAGCGTAGTGGATTTTAGGACACTGTTAATTTTTTATTTTATTTTTTAAGGTGGTTACGACTGCATTAATATTGACGTGTGTGTGCATCTCGTGTATTTCCTATGTAGTCAGAAAGAGAGGTAGAGAGAGACAGAGAGAGAGAGAGATGACGAGATAGCTTTCCATATTTGGAACTCGGTTACTCACACCATCACCACTACCACCGTTCATCATTCTTCACATGGTCGTTACCGATTATTCATGGTCCCATCATAATATCACAGCAGCGTACAAATACAACACACACACATGTCACACATGCAGGCTGATAATCATTTTCTCTGCAAAATCTCACCAAAAAACTGCACATATATATATGCATGTGCTATAGATTGCATGCAATGCAGAATAATAATAATAATAATAATAATAAACATTAGAAATACCTGTATGTTATTTGATACATAGTATAAATTGCTATAAAAAGATAATCTGTAATAGGAGTCGAGGTGGAACTTTGATCGTGGTGCCTTTACTGTTGTCATGTTTGTCGTGAGGTGGTCTACTCCATTTTGTGACGAAGTTACGTTACCGCATAGCGCCACCAGTGGTGGTGGGGAAGTTTTGCATCATATATGATGACAAATTACTTTTGACTATAAATATTTCCCTACATATACATATGTAGGTATATTTTATACGGATTGTGTATGGGTTATTATTTTGCAAAAATAATAATAAAATGATCATTTCAAAGTCGGTAATGAGCTAATCATTTTTAATAAAGTCCGATGCTCAGTCCCGACCAAATACAACCACCATCACCAGAGGCATTTTTAAATATACAAATTTCCCGAGAGCGTCAAAAAAAAAAACTGGCGGTGGTGGTGAAACCACTTAAAAATGTGTAGCAAAAATATAATTTGTATAATACAAAATGATATTCTAGTAATTTGTAAATAAATGCAAGTATATGTATGAGTGTGCGGGTGCAATGGCCGAAAAGATGGTGATGGCAAAAACTTAATAAAAACTGCTTAATTTTTACACAGTCAAACGACGACAAGACAGGACAACAAGGAGTAGTAGTCGTAGTATTAGGAGTACTAGTAGCTTTACATCTTTTACTAGCTTTTGTGCCAGTGGTAAAAGTGTTTCAATTAAAAATGTCTTTAAGAGACAGGCTTGTCGGTCGGCGGTGTGGTTCTGCCCACTTGCTTGCTTGGATCCTCATATTGTTTTTTTAGGGAAACAGCAGGAGGCTCAGATTTTTGCATTTTCTTTGTAAATAAATCAGAGGAGGACGAAAAGAGCGCAACAAAAAAAACAGCGAATAATGCAATGCTCTTCTGATTTTGCTGAGTTTTTTGATCTTGCTGATTAAGATTTTGTGTACCTTTTCATTCAACATGAAGAAGAGAATGGTGACTGGGTAAAAAATGTATACCTTTATCGTATTGTATGGATAATTTTATTTGGTTTACTGCACACCATATATATACATATATGTACATACCTACTCCATTCAAGCAGCTAGACATGATAATATTATGCAAAATCTCACAATTTCTTCATCGTTCTCACACTGTGTAATTATCTAATTAACGGTGCGGTGTAGTAGTGGTGGTTGATATTAGTGGCGGGGTGGTGACTACTCAGGACTCCTTTGACTCTTGTTCGCACACACACAAGCTTATTTAAACGTAAAACCATTCTCAAGATATTTAAAAATATATAGTCATCCATTGCAAAAAAAATTGCCGCAAAAGAATGAAGCGACACAAGTTTGTCTCTTGTCTACTTCTAAGTTTTTCTCAAGTAAGAAGAGCGCATTTTGTTTGGAAATATCTACGGATTTATTTTTATATTTTTATAATGACTTCACACCTATCTTCCGCTAACTACTGATACCACTACTACATTAGTTATTATTTTTTTTTTGCAGTAGTCTGTAAACTGTAAACGCATTTTTTGTGTTCAAATATAACATCCGTATCCGTGGAATCATCCGCGCCCTGAAAAAAATGAAGCTTCTCTGACTCTTCTGAGGAGTCGTTTCAATATTGGCATACATATATGTTTGAGTTGAGAGATTTGCTAATTTGTTAGCCATTTTTGTGTGAAATTGCACCACCCCTTGCCACAGATGCCATTGATCATCAGTATGTGTACCATACCTTAACCAGTGCCATCACCGTTTACTTTATTTTATATTTTTGTTAAATGGCTACCAGTCAAAAGTGGCTCGCTTACACAAAAGCACACACGCTACTTTTTTTCTGTTTACATTTTTAATTTGAAACACATGCCATTTCATCTCTCTCTCTCTCTCGCTTTCTGTTAACTTTGGTTACGTCACTCACTGTTTTCCCTTATTTGTAAATATTTGCAGTAATAACTCTTTGGCAAACAATTTTTTTTACCATCACCGCCACTGACATACTACCACCACCATCATCGGAAAATGAATAGTCAATAACATCATTATCGCTGCTGTTGTTATTATGTTAGTAGGACTTTAGTCTCGTGTGTGTGTGTGTGTGTGTGTGTGTGAGTTTGTTTGTAAGGTAACCATAATAACAATAAAAACCACAAAATAGACTGTGCGTAATTCATTCTTTTCATAATAATAATCATAATGCACATTATTATTATTATTATTATTAT
>JAHZNC010001712.1:0-16680 GCA_027744095.1 Zhuqinia jingwanae
GGAATTTTATTTGACAGGCTTCTACTTCGTGTAATCGTAAAAATAGTACATGAAAAAATGGTAGCGTATGCGCATCTAAATTACCATAAAGTTGAGTTGAGTTGAGTCTCAAGATTCAGTATAAAATTTAGTTGCAGACCCATTTTTTCACCTTTGATGTCGTTCTCTTGGTAGATATATAATAATAACTGGAGAAGGGTTACATAACCCAACTTCCAATTTAATTACATGAATATAATATTCACATGTAAATAAAACAGTTCGGTTTGCAATTATGTAGGTGCAGACCAAGCTCATCAATTTTTACAAGAATAGCAAACATCAAACATGTTATTAAACTGAAATTTAAATACCAACTTTGCTAGAATGATCTTTCAAAATAATAATAAAACAATCCTTTAAAAAAGTAATTAATTCAAGTACAATTCAACGACAAACCTAGGATACTCTTCACTACTCTTCAAATAATCTCCCGAAATAGGACTGTCTTCACAGCTTTCTCCTTGTGAAAATAGACAACAGATTCTCACAGTTTTAATTCAAAGAGTAATTCATCGAAATATAAACTGAAAAAAACCAAAAGTATTCTTCTGACAACAGCTTTGCAAAATGAAGCAACTTTTCTTAGTACTTTTATTCCATTTTACTCATGTTTATGTAGTACAAAAGCTAACAAAAGAAAGAAAACATGCAACTATTATTATTATTATACCGGAAAACCAAGTTATAAGCATAAAGACACATAATAACGCAAACAAAAATATATGCCTTAAATACACAAAAACTATTATTATGATTGTTCATGTTTACAATCCCAACAGAGATCAACCAAACAGTTCTTATTAATCAGACATTGCACTGCACTCCCCCGCACCAGAGAAATTGAGCATTATCATTTAACATACAAAATTCATGCACAAATTCATGCATCATGTATTTTTAAAGGAACTCTTGTATCATCTTCAAAAATATTTATCCAAATTCTCCAATATCATTATTATATTATGTAAATGTAACAAAATGAGCGGAGGATCAGGAATGACAAAAGAAAGATCGAAACTGCATAAAACAAAATGGCCATCATTGAATAAAATGAAATTATACAGTGAAAGAAAAAAAAGGAAGGAAAATAGAGAATATTGATGCTATTCCTTTTCCTTAAGTGCATCTTTTTATTATCCCCATTGTCTGCAAAATACCTCAATATCTTCCCTTCTCTTCTTCTTCCTTTCGATAGAATGAATCTTTCTTAAAGTACTGTGCTGTTGTTAATGTTGCTGCTTCTGCTTCTTCTGTTGCACAAAGAAAACCTTACATTCGATTTAACATTTACTATTTTCTTCTTCCAGTTTTTCCCTTGACTCTTGTATAAAAATCGAACATCATCTTTCGCATCGCCATCAAAACAACAGGATTTTCTTCGGTGTGTCTACTTGATGCAGTAGTAGTGGTAACATAAGAAATGCAGGAAATATCGGAAATGGAAGAAGAAGAACAAGTTGCAAAAGTTGTAGAAGTAGTAGTAAAATGTAAGCTTTTCTCTCTTCCTCTTATTATGGGATGATATGATGATGGCATAATAGTCTCGGCTCTGCTCTTGCTGCTTGTTCCTCTTCCAGTGGCAGACAAAAGCAATCGGCTGATGATATTACCAACCAACCAGGACTACTCCTCATCTTTAAGTAACGTTTTGCATGGTTATGAACATTATTTAGGGGCTTTTATCCAGTGTCCATTAAAGAGAAGCTTCTTGTTGAATGGCAATCCTCTTTTGCTCCATCATACATAGTACGTATTACATACCATTTTCTTATATTCTTCTTTCCCTTTCTTCACGTTATTATTATTATTCTATACCTATCGTGTAGAAAATCAACTTCATGGGCGATATGGCTATATGACAAGTCAAATATATTTAAGTATACATAATAATATTGCTCTTGTGATGCTTCTTGATACAACGACTCGACTGTTGCCTTTGCTGTGAAAGACAGTAATAGTTTGTAATAACGTCAGTAGTAGTGTTTTTTCTCCTTTGCTTGTCCAAACACTTGCACTGATACGCTTTCCCACTTCCGACACAGGGAAATATAAAGACATCATAATCATCATCGTCATCATAATATGGTCTGTATAGACAGATTATTATGCCTTAGTTAATATATATATATAGATTTCTTCCATTTATGGTAGTGCACTAATATACATAAGAAATTCTTATTTATAGATGTATATTATTTACAAATATTGTAAGGTATAAAATAGTAAAGTTTGATGAGATGTGATGATGCAANTCGTCGCGACACTAATATACATAAGAAATTCTTATTTATAGATGTATATTATTTACAAATATTGTAAGGTATAAAATAGTAAAGTTTGATGAGATGTGATGATGCAACTATCTTTTATTATTTGATAATGTAAAAGGGTATATAGTTTCATGATGTTATGTATACATGTGAGAAGAAAGGAACAGTTGACAGTAAAAACATTTAAAAAATGTTAGATTCTAATTTGTTTATCTATATTGTTATATTTTCCCATTTAATAGTATCTAGAGTAAAAGCTTTCACTTGAACGTAAAAAAATATCTATCACTATCTTTGGATTCATTCCGATAGTGTGTATGTTGTGTACTTACATACATTATGTAGAAATGTCGGCAGTCTGCATCATCATCATTTATCTATCTATGTATCTATCTATCTGTATCTTTCTTTGCGTCACTTTATCTTTTGCTGCTGTTCCTTTCCCAACTCAAATTCATTTACCCGTTCCCATTTTTCCTGTCTGCTGTACTCTGTTCAAGTCTGAATTTTCTTTTTCCTGTGTGAGTTTTCTCTAAAAACTCTACTCATCAGCAGCAGCAGCAGAGGAGTCAAAGCATTTTAGTCAGCTCTCTACACTTTCTCTCTCGCTCTCTCTCTCTTTTTGTATTCTCTGTCTGCTTTTTGTGCATCTATTGTGTACAATGCTGAAAATGTTGACGATAAGTGATTCGATTATTGTGCTGCTGCTGCTGCTACTACTACTACAGCAACAACAACAACAACACAACTACTTCTTCTTCTACAACAACATTGTACATTGTTAGCATTTCACCACTCCAACTGATTCCATCTTGATGTGTGTATGTGTGTGTATGTATGTTTACAATTGCTTTCCCTCTATTGTTATTCCTTTCACGATGGGAGAGTGACAAGGAGTTGTTGTTGTTGAACAACTGGGAAAGATATAGGTAGACGCTGACTTGGCTCACTTGTCTACGTACGCATACTTTATATGGCTATTGCTATTGCACAGGAGCCCTTTTGAATACTTATGTTGATGCTGACGATGATGGGGAAACACAGATACGAGATATCGCTATGCAGCGGTCCTCTTCTCGTTCCCGTCACCATCATCATCAACATCAGCGCTAACAGCAACTATAGCACTACTGACATTATAAAAATGACTAAAAATACACAAAAGGCCCATTGGAGAGAGAAAAAGAGAGAGAGCGAGATAGAAAGGAATAGATTTCATTAGTGATAGTAGAAGGTGATTCGCAAGTGACAAGAATACAGAGAAAGTTAGTTAGGTACCCTCATTCCATTTTGTAGAACACGGTTTTTTCGCTTGCTTATTATTATTTCTTCTTCTTTTTTATAAAAAAAAAGTTTTCACGTTAATCTAACTTTTCGCATATAAAAAAATTAAATACTATGCCAAAAGTTTAAAAAAGCAAGCTATGGTTTTATATGTACCTATGTATGTATGTATGAAGAAAGTACATATCACGAGACTATGAAATCTTTTACTTATAAAAGATATATAATGACGCAGTTTTTAAAGTAAAAAGTATTAAAAACTTTTTTTTTGTTCATTTCTCACTACTGCTACTAATACTACACCTTGTAGAGTGTCACACTAAAATTTCATGTGCTGTGCATAAGTCAATATAATATGCAATCTTCTGTTTTCATACACTCATGTATAGATCCCCAGAAGGACAATATGTTCCTGTTCAAAAAGTCAGTTTAAAGGGAAAAAGAGAAAATAGATAATTGAAGCAGCAGTGTAGTGCTTGTGGAGATGAGGAGCAAACTGTAGCTGTGTATATGTAAGAGATGTACAGAGGTAAATAAAGAGAGAGTGAGAGAGATTTGAAATGAGGGCCCTATGATTCCTGTATTTATTCTGTACCGAATAGAGATTCAACTACTACAGCTAGTAACCAGCAGCACATGATAGTGAAAAAATACAAGGAAAAGCAAAGTCATCATTTTCTTTTGTACAAAGAAGAAGTAGTAGTAGAAAAAGTAAGCATTATCATCATGTGTGTGTTTGTGTTACGCTCTTGTCTGTAAACTTGTCTCTTGTGATGCGTTACGTTCGCCATTATTAGAGCAAGAACTGTTGTGTGGATTGTAATACTTTTTTATAGGTAACTATAAATATACTCCTATGTATATATATACATAGGTATGCTCAAAACAATCTTTATATATTTTATAGTAGAATATATGTATGTTTGCTGAGAGTGTCAGGGAATGAGGAAAAGTGGAGAGAAATCTACTAGCCAAGGCGTGGAACATAAGTATTGCTTGCTTTTGAATATTATTTCAGGCTCAGACTTTCTTCCTCTCTCGCTCTCTCTTGCACTCGTTTACTCTCTATTTTTCCATGAGAATTCGGTTGGGAATCACAATGACGGCTTGATGGGTATGTGTCTTCTTTCCTTCCTCTTGGAACTGATGGAAAACGGTAGTTACTACCACCACCACACACCACTCTTCTTGCCGCTACCACTACTGCTGCTGATGTCTGTATGTATGGTGTGCCTCTTCACTACTGTTCCACTTGAAGGACAGCTTCCATACATGCATTCACATCCAATATCAGCAATAATACATGTATGATTGCATATAGATTTATATAAAGTATTTTATAATATTTGATATATTATTACGTGGCTTGCCCTCTCCTTCATGTCTGTGTCGCACGTAATTTCTATTTCGTTTGTGTGTGTATGTGTGTGATTTTATATAAAAAAGGGGAAATATAGCCAACTTGTCTGGCAGTTCCATCATATCATGTGCTCTCTCTCTCTCTTAGTTTTCTTTATGCCGTACCAATCCACACTCTACCAAATGGAAAGGGAGAATATATAAGAACGATGATGATGATGTTGATTTTAGTATGATATCCTATATGCAGCTACTCTCTTGTTCCATATACCATAACTTTATATAATACCATATAGTCGTGTGCAGTGTCACTCTGGCTCTCTTTTGGTCTGGTCTGGCCTGGAAGGATAGTGATAGCAGCATGTACTGCTGGTAAAAGTAAGACAAAATTTACTTACAGTTTTTGGATGGAAATAATATCAGAGAGAGAGAGAGAGAGAGATGGAAAAAGGCAGGGAATCATTTTGTGGCCCGAAGAGAGAACAAGAAGATGAGAAAGACTGACTGACTCACCCAGCATGTATCCCAAACTAGCAACCAACACACATACGCTCATTTCATATCAGCCAAAGGGAGAGAGAGAGAGGGAGTACTTTTGTGAGGAAAAAGAGGGGAGATAGATTTTGAAAGAATCTTTCCAAAAGATCCATATATTGCATTTGCTTCTTGTGTATTAGTGCAATACTTATATGTAGAGCATTTTATGTATAGGGTTAAACTTAAAAGGATTTTAAAAGTTTGTAATATGCTCATATAAGAATTTTATGCTATACATGCTTATATCCACTTTCATTTTATTTTAGCTTAGAAATTCAAATTTGTCATAGGAAAAGCCTTCTTTTCTACTGAGGGTCCAGCTATGCATGATATTATAATATGATGATAACAAAACGCATGCCTTGGCTTGCCTAATGCCTTTTATATATTACGGTTCGTTGTCTTGTCTGGTGTTTTTCGGAATGGGAAGTGATATAAGCTTTCATGTGGTTGGAGAAGTAGAGTGAGAGAGAGAGAAAGAGAAATAAAAAGAGAGTGGCGAGGGATTGAAGAGAGAGAGATAGAATATTTGCATACAGATATATGTACCTATTCAAATTCATTAATACCTATTACGGAAAAGGGTTGTTGCTGCTTGCTTGTATGCATTTGCAAGTCTCCAGAGAGAAAATGAGAGCGAGCAAGGACTCAAGAGCTAAAATGATGTCTGGTGTATAATAATGAGTTGAACAGACACAAGAGGACCAAGAAGAACACGCGGGTGGGTTTTCTATTTGCATTGTAAAAAGAGAGAAAAGTATTTAAAAAAAAAAGGAAAATGAGTGGAAGGACAGGGCATCGTCATCATCCTCCTCCTCCTCCCTCTAAATAGAATACAACAACATGGGTCAATATTAAATAATTATGGAGATGGGCTCAAGTAGCCCGGCTGTCTCTCTATCTCTCTCTGGTCTCCGGTGAGCATGGCATATTTCACGACCTATTATACAACAGCAGCAGTATAATAATATCATGATCAAGCAAAAAAAAACCATTTCATTTAAACTTGTTAGTTTGGTTGTTGTTGTTGTTGAACTAGGACCTCTCTACACCGTTGATATTTTCAAGTAGATTTAAATCTCCTTTCCGAGTTCCTACCATGAGTCAAGCGAAGATAGAATTTGCAAAAGAAATGGAAAACTTTAATCCTATCGTGTAGATATAATGATGATAAAAGCATATACATTTGTTGCAAGATAGGTGTAGTACATAGTAGCAAACAAGAAAGAGCCTCTTATTGTGTTCGGCCTTGTTGTGCTGAGAAGAGAGGATGGGGTATGGTATACTATGCCCCGTCAAGTAATTCAACAGAGTACGTTCTCTGAATACTCGATCCGGTCGACAAGAGTGAAAATCAAATTCTACAACTGTGTACACACACACACACCAACACAATCTTGTGTACATTTATGCTTTAGAAAAAGTTGAATAAACCTTGAAAAAAAAATCAATTTTTGTTATATATAAGATATATGTGGATATCATCAAATATGACCACCTATCGACCTAAATAGTGTAGGATGTGTCCATAACATAAAATGCACGCACACAGTAAGTGCAAACAAGAAAAATTTCACTAAAAGTAAGAAAAGGGTCAATAAAGTGGTAAAATACATTTTGCATAAGAATATAAATTTGTATGCAAGAAGGAGCAGTAGAATTTTTTTTCGTTTGCTTGTATCAGTTCATTGTACATGTCAAAAAGCAAGCATGTGCATAAAACCGCATTACTCAACAAAGACAACAACAACTCGAAGATATACAAAAGTGACCCTAGGAAAAGCAGATCTCATGGGTTTTCGTTTTTTTAGGACGAAAGGAAAAATGGGATATATATTTCTCCATACATTTATAAAAAGATGGATGAGTTTATTGCCGGTGTGTAGTAGTCTGTTGTTAGGTATTACCTAAGTACAGATTTTACAATTCTAATAAAATTCGTTCTAATTTACTGAGAAAGTACCACACACACAAAATATTCCGCTGACGTTCCCTTTCAAATTTCTCTCTGTATCGTTTTGCATTTTATTACCTGCTCTCTCCTGATCAATCAAACTCATGGGACCATGTGGGATGGTGATTCTCACAGGCAAGAAGAGAGCAAATAATAATGTGAGTCGAATAGCAAAGTGTCTAGTATTTTCTCTTTGTAGTTAGCTATCCAAGAGGATGGAGAAGGAAGGGAAGTGAAAGGTCATTTCATTAACCAAGTGAACGATACTATCATACAGCAGAAAGTAGTGGGTGTACCTCCTCTTGTGTGTTTTTAACAAAGGCTTCTATTTAAATTGACTTCCGGTAAATGAATCCAATTTTTCATGCCTCGCAAGCTCTTCTCCCATATAACTATATTATATGTATTACCAGTGCGTATTTACTCTCTCTCTCTCTCTCTCTCTGTCAGTCAGTATAGAACTGATTGATGTATGCGATTTATTTTTTATACTGCGACTGCTTGTTTGTACTCAGAATTGATTAATATTACTTTACCGTACTTATACAGCAGCAGTAGTATACAGAAAGCTATTTTGATGATTTGTAAATGCTAGTTTGTTTTAACTTTTAACACTATACACAATACAATTTAAGCAGCCCGTTTGACTTGAAACTAACGAAAAAAGAAACATGATGTTTTTATATGAATTTCAACATTGTTTGACTACAAACACATTTTTATACTCAGAACGAAGGACACTGCAGAAGAAGAAGTCCTCAAGTTATTTTGTTAGAAGAAGTACACAGTATTTAGGATGGGATAGCTACTACTGCTGCTACACTACAAGCCAAAAACGAAGGAAAAGAGACGAGAGAAACGTGTCCCAAATCAAAACTGCAGTGTTTGTTGTGCATTCAAATAAGGTCGCGATAAAAAAAATATTCTCTTGATTGCCATTTCAGAGAGAAAAAAAGGGGTCTTCGCTCTTATATTTGGGGTTTTGGTATACACTCTCTCTCTCTCTTTTAAAAAAATACTCGGCATCTTCCATAAAGGTCTTTGCAATGTATGTATATATGCTACACACACATTTTCAATGTGAATTTGCTACTTAAGCGTATTTTGTATGCATGCATGTATATTTGTTAGAGGGAGAAGGAGGAAGAAGAAGAAGAAGGCTTTATGAAATCGCTTCCGGCTCAAAGAACACACAAAAAAAACTCTGGAACCAGAAAACCGGTAAAATATGTACAATAATACATCTTTTTAGTGTAGCCGCAGCTGAGAGTATCCTATAAATATAGGTATATAATATATACATGCATATATTTGTAGATACCGATATATACAATTGACATAACAAAGCATTTTACTTTATACCTCACTATTTTTTATATATGTTGTACGTGTCAGTGGAAGATAGAAGTCAATCGTACAATCAGTTGTAGTAGCTGAACTCTCTCTCTCTCACTCTCTACCTTCCTATTCTACTACCATGCACCCATGACACAACAATAAAACATCAGAAATATCTTTTACAGCAGTTGGTAGTAGAGCAGCAGCATCCGAGCCATGAGAAAGAATACTAGCATCAAGTTTTTCCCACTTTTATCTTTCAGTTTCATGGAGCAAAATCAATTCGAATGGTGATGTGATGTACGTACACAAATATTGTAGTATATATACATGGTAGTTTAGCATACAAGTATGTATGTATTATTATTATTTTACTATTTGCCCCTTTGCCTTTGCCTTACGAGGAAGCACTTTCGAACAAACACACACACAAAAATATACGACGGCAGAAAGTCGGAAAACTTTTCAGCTAAAGTATTATTATTATCAAAGTATGTAACTGTGCATGTCTGTTATAGCAACATGGCATAATATTATATTATTCAACCTGGCTTTTTGCTCGCTGTCTACTGAGAAGCATCAGTAGTAGGGGTAGTGCAAAAGGAGAAAAGCATGTTTAAAATTCGAAATTGTTTGTTCTTGAACAAAACTCGCCTTCCCATCTTGATGATGGTTCTGCACGTACTTTAGATAAGCTTAGCAAATATACTCTACTCCTACAACTACATACATACAGATACATACATACCTTATATACCCCATCTACATGTACACATTGCATCATCCCCATTTATTCTTCCACACGGAAATTTAGGTACGCTACGTGTGTGTGTACTTGCACTTACATTGGAAGTATAAATGTCCCTTTTCTGGTTTTCTCTCTTTCCAGTTTATTTTGGTTATTTTTTCCCTGTGTGGTGCAAAAAAATAACCCACGCACATTCGTTTATACAACAACATTCCTCATGCCACATTTCAGACAAAGACACATACACACACACAAGTAACTTATATATTATATTATTATTATTATTATTATTATTATTATTATCATCATACTTTTTAGATTTTTGAAAAGAACACACACACTTCCTTTGAAAATGAGAAAATGTCATGAATGCGAATTCCCATGTTGGATATTCTTTCAATGTAGAAAAAATATATACAAAAAAAATAAATATTAAGTATTCAGAGAGAATATGGATGCGGTGGTGAGATGTACTTTTGCAAAAAAAAAGAAGAAGAAATATTCATTTGCATCGTTATCATTATTATTATTATTACTGCGGTGATCAGCACCTTTTGTGCCCATCATTGTACCATATAAGAATTCAAACATTTTCTTTCTCTTTGACATGGCCTTGCGATAATATGGGTCTTTTTTCTCTTTTTCCTTTGAAGTATTTTTTTTATATTTCAAAATATTTCAAATGTATGTAGAAAGACTGCATGCTGATAAAAAAAACTCTCTGTTTCTTTTACTCACTCTCTCTCTTTCTTTCCTTCTATTTTCCCCAGAAAACTTGCGAGAGAATAAACGAGATTGTGATTGTACTCTGGATGTTATAAATGTTTAGTATGTACTTCTTTTCTTTGCTCGAAGCAGCGCTTCATCTGCCCCACTACTACTACTCCTACTTTTATTCTCCAGAGTTGAGAGTTGGATGAATGCATGTATGTAAAATGTGTGATATGCACACATTATACAATGAACCAAGCTACTTTTGTTGAATCAAGCAAAAATGGGAGCAAGTGGTGGAGGAGAATAAAAAGTAAAATGCACTTTTCAGTTTCAGCAAAAGAAGGGGGAAAAGGAATGAGAGGCTGCCGACGAGACCTATGGCCTGGTGGTGGTGGTAGATGGGATGAAGAATATTACGCGTTGTCAAATATATTGTTGTACTTCCAAAAGAAATGCAGTTTTTTTCTACGTCTGGTCTCATGGTGAATGCATACCCGTACAGCATACCCTCATATATTTATCCACACACAAGTTTCCTCCGCATGATCGAGCAAGTAAGATGCAAACAGAAGGAATCCTTACTCAGCATCAACAGCACCATCATCATCGGCAATGTGTAGTGGTAGCAAAGGAGCATTTACTTCTATTTTCCATTTTATTAGAATACCCTGACTCCAACGAACGAGCTCAAAAAGCAAACATTCCTTAAAGTGAATCCAAACTAAATTTTGAGTGGTTGAAAAAAGTAAGAAAATTTAGAGTTGGAGAAAATTCTCCATCTCCCTCTCTCTGTGAATCTCTGGGTTTCTTTGTGAATTGCAAGCTGAAATATTGCACCCAATACCATATCATCATCAGCAACGCATATACAGCGTGAGTGGTGTGTAATCTACAAAAAGTACCTTTTTCTTTGTATATACCTACCTTACGACGACATGGGAGCATAAGAGAACATAAGAAAGAAGATGAAGATAATGATGGCCCCTTTCTATGTGGTAAATTTTATGTGTATGTTGGTTGATGTCTATAAGGAAATGTATATATATACTTACTGGTAAAGTGCATTTGAAAGCAAGAGAGAGTGTGTGTGCTGTCAGCTTTCTGTTACCTAGTGTAAAATTATACTGTTTTAGAAATGCATTTATATGAGACGTGAATTTCACGGGATATTATTATAAAAGTGGAAACCTTTTGTGTATATTACAGATCCAATATCAAAGGAAAATTACTGGTGACGAGAGGAGGAGAAGAACAGTGGTGGTGGTGGTGGTGGTAGTAGTAGTGGTGGGATTATAGAATATAATGAAGCACGCTTGGCTTACTTACATTAGCATTGATTAATCTCACACAGCACAACCTTCTGACGTCAGACAGAAGGTCTACAACTTCCACTACTATGAACACACACACACATTCACAGGTCGTACGCACACTTATAAAGTATAATGTACTTGGCATAGCCGAAGCCATATAAAGTTTGATGTTTAGAGAAATGGACTGTAAGTGCCTGTTGCAATCCCATATCCAACTATTTGACAATTGAAAAATAAATTCTCGTTTGGGTGCAATATATATTCATATACAAAATTTTAATAAATTATCATATTTTGTTTTATATATTGGCTATTTATTTTCAATTTTTGTTTATGCTACTTATTTGTATACCTACCTAACGCACAATACCCAAAAAAGCAAACACATTGTCAAAATAGTAAACTGCTTCAACTCATCCGAGTATTAACTTTGCTTTTAAAAATTTCAATTGACTTTAACTTGGCTCGAGTAAATAAAACTCTATGGCATATAATTGAAAACTCTCCGAAAACATGTTAAATACGGGAGAAGGTAACAAAGAATATTTATTCATGCGGTGCTGCTGCACAGCACACATTTTGTGTTTGTTTACCAAAAAAAAAATGTTGAAATAAATTTCCAATTCTAATGAGATGGTAGTTTTCCCCTTTTCCCTCTCTCTCTCTTTCTTTTGCTAAATTCGCAGCTTTTTTGAAAAAACAAACGGAAATTGTTGGGAAAAAGGGAGAGCACTACGGCTTTTATACCCTGATGCATATGTATGTATTTACACAGTCCACAGAATTTTCCTCTGTTTCTTTTCTGCTGTTTGCCTCGTAGGCAGAAAAAAAAGTATTCCCATGCAGGCCATGCTAGAGATAAAAAAAATATGTACGTCCATCCTTACTCAAAGAAGGCCCTCTGTTTTTAGTACATAATGAACTTGTAGGCATTTTGACTATCAACACAATCATCATGATCATCATCCTGTACTTTCACTACCACCACCGCCACTTACCAAACTGCTCGCTTTACTCCTTGTTTTCTCTCTCGGAGACCCATTTACCATAACGTATGTATGTATATACATACATAATACAAACATACATAGCTTTATCATTTAATGTCTTTTGTGTGCATTTTCATATGTAAAAAAAACTCATTTTACAGCTGGCTTAAAAATCCTCATTTTTGTGTTTCCTTTATTTCTTCTTATTATACATGGTATAATGTTAGTATATTCCTATGTATATGTACATAATGGTTCTCACAAGCCAGCTAAAAAATATAAAAAGCTATTGAGCAATCAAGCAAGAATAAAAATTCATTAGAGCCCAAATTGATCAAGGGGAAATGACTTTCAAAAGTAAATACTGATGTGGAAGTAATTAGCAATGACCTGACTTTTTTTTTGCTATTTCAGCTTTTCCATTATTGTATGTACATCTTTAGTGTATATAACTAGTTAGGTATATATAGAGTGTCTTTCATCTTGGTAGAAAACAAGTATACTGTAAAGTTTTTTATATATGATTTTTTTTAAGGGAAAAAATTAGTTCAGCTCACTGCTCCCTTGATGACATCAATTTCCAAACCATCCATATAAAAATTAAGTATTTTTTTTTCTTTGAAGCGTATGCCCCCTTATGCACCCGTTCAATTCAAGCAGAGAGAGAGAAAATTATAGTGGAATCATTTTGAGTGGGAGTTTCTCAGTTTCCTTTTTTCTTTTCCACGCAGAGAGCTATATTATATAGTATATGTATATCCTGTGCACCTACTTAAGTATATTTACATTGCTGTTTTTTTATTATAGCGGAAGGTCGGAATATTTTGGTTTAACGTAGCCTATCTAATGTATACTGTTTTCGGGAAAGTATTTTATTTTTTTTGCTTTTTTGACGCTGGCTGACTGGTGGTGCTGTATAGATTAACAGGTTGAAAAAACGAGAGCTTTTTCAGAAATCCTTCTTTGCGTGACATTATGTCTTTCGTCAAGTCGTCCTTTTAAGAGCAAATTTTCACAAGAATTACTTTTTGAGTTTTATAACATATCAAAATGTCAAGTGGGCTAACATAGCAGCTTAAAAAGTATAAGACGTTGTGAAATCTTGGCTTCAAATCATATGCATATACAGATATATATCATTATATATTGAAGGAAGACGTTGGCCATGATATACATGCTACTTACAATGCAAGAAACACATTTTGTATTTTAGTATTTTCCTTCAAAATATACATAAATAAATTCTTTGAATTGTTTGTTGTTGTCTGCAATGTGTGTGTGTGTGTGTGGACCACTTCAACCTTGCTCTTTATGCATGGCTTATTGCTGAATTTCCGTTGCTTCTTCTAAACAAACTTGTACAAGTGTGTATTTTTTTACAAGTGAGTTTGAAGCACCCTGCTGTTACATATTCAAATTTCGTACAATCTTTTAGAAAGTTAAATGTATTTCCGAGTGTACATCTTAGGCACTTTTATTTCTATAGGCCCGCACACACACAAACACACGGAATGTTTCACAAGAAGGTGTTTTTGGTGTTATCAAAATTTAAAGAACACACACACATGAAAGAGATGTACTTGAACTGCAGCTGACGTATGGTCTACCACCAAAACTTTTTTTTCTAACAAACCAAAGGTTATTTTTATGGATGGTTGTATTTGTATGTTGTATTTATGTATGGTACAGTGAGTAGTGAGTATATAAATGCAAAGGATATCACCACTACTCGTCACACGTACGCCAATGAAAATTTTAAAAAACACATTAAAAGTACACACGTCTTTTCTTCCTTTGAAGGTTATCAACTCTAAAGAAATGAGTTTGAGTTCCAAGAAAGTAATTTTTTTTTTGAAACTTTCGTTATAATAATGATGATAATGATATACGGCTTGCTGATTTGTTGTTTTAAAAAAATGCTCATTTTTTGGGGGGGGTTTTGTGAAAACCATAATTATTCATTGACCTTTTGGAGAGCAAAACTTCAAAGATTATGCTTGAAAGTTTTAGAGTGGAAAGTAGAAAAGGAGTGAAAAAAAGTATGGTTTCTGCAATTGCTTGACACGTAGACAAAATGTACTTCCTGTGGAGTAAGACCTTTCATGACAAAAAAAAGAGAAGCACAAAGATTGTTTTTGAGTTGACCTTAACAAGATAAATTTCTTAAGAGAAAACGAGAAAACTCCATTTAAAATTAAACAAGTTTTATACTACCTATATACCTACATCAGTATATATTGCACAATGCTATAAGTAAAAATCAAATAATTTAAAAGCTTAGAAGACCTAACTATCAAACAGCTCATTAAAAAGGAGGCACCAGACATACAATCCATATATTTATGTATGTACACACATTATTTTTTTGTAATAATAAAATAGTCATAACATAGCAGTTTTATTGAGATTGAAAGTAAGGTATTTGTTGTGTAGATGCAACAGACATGAGCATGGCCGTAAGATACTTTTCTCTGGTATCTCACTCTCTCGTCTCTTTTTAGTAGGTTGTCATTAACAGATTCCCTCTCTGCTCTTGGTAATTTCACAAGCTCCCCTGGAACGAGAAAAAGGAGCTTAATTTTTTTTGTCAGAAGAGTAAATAGGTATGGTACCACCACCACCGCTGCTGCTGCTGCTGCCACGCACGCCACCATCATCATATCACCTTCACTATGCCACTCGCAAAGTACATATTGCCGCGCAACGGCTGCTGTGAACACAGCCATCACCCCGCACTCCAATCAAGAGATATCTTTCCTCTCCATTCAAAATAAAGTAGACCTTCATTGTATCATAGTATCATCATCATCAGCAGCAGCAGCAGCACCATCCTTGTTGATATATACATGTAAGCTTTTATAATGATGATGATAATAATATAAGGTAAAAAAGCTTATGCTATATTCTGAAGATTTTATACCAATATAATATGTTGCTATACAGAGTGTGTGAATAAAGTGTATAAAGTTACTTGAATGTGTTGTATACAATAGAGAACCATAGTTAGGTCCTTTGATTATACTCTAGAGAGAAAGCGTTCTTCTTTCTCTCTCTCTCTAGCTCTCTTGATGTCTGCTGATGTTTTCAGGTTTGGCTGACACTTCTACTCCTCCTGCCCTTCTTTGCAATGGTAAAGTTGCTGCAGTCTATCCTTCCCGAAAAAAATTTCTGGTTACATATTTGTTATATATTATTTTGTGGACAAACTGGATCGTATAGAGAGAAAAACAAGAAAAAAAATGTCTAAAATAGAAACATAGCTACACAACTCCATAATATAAAGTCACATGCGTATAATTATTATACATGGGTCTATGGTATAAATACCCTGAAATGGGTTCATCAACATCTTAACTAGCAAAGTAGTAAGAGGGTACATTGGTACAACGGCACGAAAGGGAATACAATTTTGCTTTTGGTGGATGTTGTGTGTGTGTGTGTAGAGCAGCAGAAAAAGAAGGAAAAAAAGTAGCCCTTGTTGTAAAATGAAAGGAGTTTATACTTTATATTTTCTCTCTCTATACTTATGCTTCTGTCTTCTTCCAAGAAAGACAAAGTTGCTTGTCATCTTGTTACCATTGTTAATGTTTCGCTTTACCGGCAACTTGCCTCTTGCTGTGTGTGTGTGTGAGAGAGAGAGAAAGAGAGAGCAACGCGCCTTTTGCTGAACGACAAGAAGGAGTGAGTTGGGTTGATAAGGTTTCTTCCCCTATTTTCTTACTTTTTTTTTGGCAATTTCTCTCTCCTTTTACAGCCATGTGTGTTCTAACAGAGCTGAAAGAAGCGCAAGAGCTACGAAGGAGCATAAATATATTTTGTGTGCAAGGTAGTAATTCACAAGGAAAGTAATAATAATGGCTGTTTGTTTTGCTGTTATAATCATTTTTTTTCCTACACGGCTCCCATGTATGTGTAAGCATGTATGTACGTGGAAGATGGAGAAGAAAATGTAACACTTCTTCTTATTTGTCACGAATGTTTCTTGACTGGGCGTACTTTTAAAGAAAAGAAAAGAATGGCCCCAATAATAATCATATCTCTTTTCTGCACAAAGTCTCGTACAATTGAGAGAACTTGTCTCAGAGTTTTGCACGTAGTTATAATAATAATCACCGCATCACACGTAGTATAA
>JAHZNC010001713.1:0-12544 GCA_027744095.1 Zhuqinia jingwanae
GTACATAATGGTGGTAATAAATTGCTCACTAAAACCATAACTTCTTCCTCATACTTTTAGCGTTAATCGTTTTATAGCAGCTATAATATCTGTGATATTTTACTTGTTGATTTGAAAAGAAAAAGTAGGTACATATGTGCATGTAGTATTTATTCCTCAATTTACTCACCCTCTTCTGCGTCCATCATCTCAGCATCCTCAAAAGCGTTGTTCTTCTCAAGTTCCCTCTGAGCCCGAGCAATCCTCTTTTCTATGCAGCAATTAAGCATTTGCAGCTTCTGGTTTAGTAGGCAGGAGCTCGAGTTGGGGGCACCACGCTCCAAACTATGTATAATCATACGAATAAGTACATATATATTTATTTAGCTATATTGCATATTTATGATGTGTACGACATCATATTAGTATTATGGATTTCGATTTATGATTTCAAGCATGTTCTCAATTAAAAAAGTGTAAACATGGCAGTTTGGGGCATAACTGGCATTCAACAGCAATACAACCAAAATTGATTTGATAAACAGGCAGCCAATTTAGTAACTGATATGCTGTTGATTTATCATAAATTTTAGCCAAAACATAAAAGGCATGCGGGCAGTACCAGTCTGGGGAGTGATGAACAAGTTCACACAGTATCAGTATCGCATATTAATGACAAAATCGTAAATAAAAGCAGGCAAAACTGATTCAGGTGCCTCGTATCACAATATAAAAAATCATCATCACACATCCATCCATAATATACTCATTTAGTCCAATTCATTGAGACTGTTCAAGTACATTTTTATTACGCAATTCCGTCCCTACTACGCCCTTAAGGCTTACGTTTCAACAAGCCATCATAATTTCTCAATCATGTTATTTTCACAAAAGGTAATAGCATTAAAAACGCTTAATTTTCCATCCCTAAATTATGGCTATTATATAAAAAAATATTAAGCCGATAGACACAAAAAACCTGTTTGTTGCTTGTTTGACTTATAAAAACAAAAAGGTTGACATGCTTCCATTTATACAATATTGGCGCTAATTGAAATCAACACACAATAATAATGCAGTTCACGCAGATTACATATAAATTTAGAAAAAATAAAGGTTTTTTTAAATTTTAAATAAAAAGGATTAGTTTGTATTTACACAAAGTTAAAAGGAAAACATTTTTGTACAAACTTGCTAATCTGCGAACAAGCAAGGACGCTAGAAGCAATGAATCGGAACTAGTCACTTAAAACATCTTAATTCTTATTATTATTTTTTAAACACACAAACAAAAACAGACAAAAATATAAGTAGTTTTTGAGTCTGTCTCGCTCAAATTAAATTAAAAACAAGAAGACATGCTTATTAAATGCATAACAAAAATGCATTAAATGTGGTTTGCGTATACATACCCTTGACTCTAATTTTTTTTTGTACCCTTGAGAGATCAAAATCTCCAAATCAAAAAATTCGAAGTAAAGGGTTAAATTTAATTTGTCGCAGAAAATATCAAACGAGAATTTGACAGCAAGCATAAAAATGGATATTTTATGCGAATTGGTTTAAAGAAAATGTCCTTTCATACAAATCTGCACACGTTTTTGAGAATCTTATTGGAATTTTGGGTATTGCGCAATACGCAAAACTACTGCAGATATAATCCATTAATTAAAAACTAATCAGCTGCTTATTATTATTACATTATTATTGTTATAAAATGTCTAGTGTCATCAGTCATCACAGTCACAATAATTGCAACTTTGATAATAATGCTCAATATTATATATCATTCAGAACAACATTGTGAACCCAGACAGTCAGTCAAAAGATATATACAATTTAGATTTTTTTGTGCGTATATTGTGAGATGAGTACATAATATATTATAGCTTTTGCCAGTTTTCATTGACCAAATTGAAAGTTTGCTGCATGGGTTATTAAAAATTGATTTAAATGATGTTAAATAATAATAAACACATACATATGCAACACCAGCAGTGAATCACGGTCATGTTTCCCAATACGCATGAAAATATAGGTACATCATAAATTAAATAGGTAAATGAAAAAAAAAATCAATGAAATTTGAACTCTTTATATAAAGAGACACACAACAACAGGTAGTAGCAGTAGTAGTAGTACGAAAAGGGAATCATTTCATAATGGAATGTGTAGGCATATGTAAATCCCTATTTTTTTCTGTTATGCAGGCTACAACTCAACGTGTACATTTTTTTTAAAATATGATAGCATATTGATGTATTTGAACGAAGAAGAAGGTATTTTACTGCTGCTATATAACCCATTTTAAAATAATATAGCTGCAATGGCAATCAATAGCAAGTAAATTGACAACATTTTACTTTGTTTGTCCTGATGATCAACTTATTTCGTACAATAATAATAATTTGATACGCTTGCGTATAATTTACCGTTGACCGTTCTTGATAGTAAATGATATATTATGTATACCTAACTACAAAACTGTATTTAAACGTTTTTCAATGGCACAGGCTCACAGAGAGCATTTAGATTTTGGCTGGGACAATGATTTGTAAAATGGAAGTAAAATGACTTGGCATAATTTTTCCTTTTAAATTACATATTCATTAACCAATAAAATGTTTTGACAATAATTTTTTTTTAAAGAAGATTTGGTCATTTTTTAAGGTAGATAAGTTATTTGAATGAATTTATTTACAGAACTAAATACAATTTAAAAGGCATTTGCTGATAAAAATGTAAAAAAAATGGTTGAATGTTTTTGTGGTTACTATATTACATCACTGCCCCACCTCTCTCTAATAAATAAAGTCCAGTTATGACTTTTATGGTCGTCACCCTTTGAAAAATCAGCAAAAATATGCATATTTACAAAAAAAAAAGTGTTAAATAAGACATGATTATGTTCAGAGGATCATGACTTCACACAGTCATCGTCATCACTTCACTATCCCCATTGCATTGTCCAATAAATGATAATGTGATGAATAACTCAAGTCATAGGATAATCATCCCCATCACTTCTCGGCACGTCACAGCACACAACATATTTTTTGTATATTTTCTGATGAGGAAAATCCCACTTTTCACAAAAATAGAATCATGCTGTGTTACTTGTTAACTTTTAGGAGGAATTGGCAAAAAAAATCCCCTGATTTTTCGCAACTGTACTCCGCATTTCTACCACCAACAAGCCATCACCACCACCCATAGTCTTAAGTGTAAAAATGTTAATCTGTCTGGGTGTAGGCATATAAAATACAACAAGTAGCATATATATTTATTATTAAGATGTACTCATTGCACTTAACATAAATGCTTCTATAAATCTAAGCTTGAGTGAGACTTGTGTTGAATGAGAATCCATTTTCATGCAAATTGAAATTGCCAAGTCACTCTTGGTCCATTACAACATGTTTAACAAGCCAACATAAATGATGGTGATAGTGATGATGAGACGAGGATCATCAACGTAGCAGTGAGTGATGATGACTTTGAATGTAATAGTTGATGATAGCACTAGCTTAAATGAAGAAAAAAAGAGTGAACCGTTACAGTTGTAGTTGTAACGTAATTGAAACACAAATAATAGCCGTTTTGCTTGCATACAAAAAACACAGTGAAAAAACCAACATATATCTTTCAATCTCTACTAACCATGGAATTCAATAAAACAATAATAAAGATGTTTTAATTACTCTAAAGCATGTCATTCTAAATTTTGGTGTCAGTTACAATACAAACTTTCTTTGCCATATGTATTTATGGGACTTTTGCTATTTTAACCCTTTCTTTTTACTCAAACCCATAAAACTCATCCCATCCCTCAAATAAAAGGAACTATGGGGTACCACGAAAGAAGGTACACACAGCGACTGCAACATACATAGCACACAACTCACAAAATTTTCAACTCAAGTCACATTCATTTTTACTATCACATCATGAAACTATTTTTTTTTTGGTTTAACTTGACAAAAAATATGGTTTGTGCTCTCTACCATGAACACCATGTGCACTGTGTGCACTTACCACCAAGCGATTTTTTCTAAAAACAAAAAGGTAACCCTCCATCGTGTAACATGAGCAGCGTAACATCTAAACTGCGTAACTATATTACGGGATATCAAAAGAAAATGATAGATTTTTTTGTCGATGATACACACACAACATACATACATACATATAATATATAGACCAACATTATACCTGTTGATTCAAAAGCTTTTACCTTGTAAAGTGCAGTAATCAGGTTGCCAGTATCAAAAAATTTACTACATAACATGACATGGTTTTGAGTTTGATTAAGGCACGCAGATAAATCTATATATATATCATATTTAGAGTAAAGTATCAGTGTATCACGCATAACTGTGGAGAGATAAAATTACAACGTTTATAGTGGTGACCACAACAAAAATAGATACATACACAAAATAAGGTGTCATTTACAAATTACATTTCGTCTTACAATATTGTATCTAAGGCGTACACAAACAATACATACCTACCATATAAAATAATAATAATAACATATATATGTAGAGTAGAACACAAGCCTTTTTTATATGTCGATGCATGTTTAACCGCAAGACGACGACGATATGGTGCCTAAAGATGACATATCGAGCAGATGAATTTTAATGTTGCTCATCATAATAGCTAGGTGGTTGGTTACTACATGTGCCTCTTGTTGTATTTACAAACCAAAGTTTTTAAACCTATTACCTGCCTACCTACAACCTACCTCTTCTTTTCTATTTAATTGTTCGAACAAGCAGCAAAAGAAGAAGAAAACATTTTTTTTGGGTACAACTAGAACTGAAATGAATAATCCGGCCTTACTATTATTGTTACCGTTATTTAGGTATTATCATCATTAGTGGTGGTGAAAATGACAATAAAATACTAATGTTAGATCACATTGCATATTATGCTATTTTCCTTCTTATAACAATACTAAAAGTAGACCAGTAGTAGTAATATGTAGTGTGGTTCCTTAGAATATCGTGATTATATTGGTACTATATATTTATTCTTCTATTTTCCTCCCCACATTTAACATTCCAACAATCGAAATAAAATAAAATTCTTTTTTTTAAACGTAGAATTTAGTATGCATAATGGCAATAATAATATTGGTAATGCTATATTTATTATGGGTTATTTAGTTGCATTCACTGCAGCTACAGTGAAGCTTGTGGGACAGTGGGAGGGATGCGACAATTACAAATCATTTAGCGATTTTGTATGGGTATGAAAAGAATTCCAGATATCATATTAGACATGTTATATTTATTATATTCTGAGAAATTTAAGGGGCAGCAGTTATAATCAAATTGTATTTATATCAATAATAATTACGCTGCCAACAATCACAAGGTGAGAGTGTGACGGTTTAATGGGGGCAATTTACAACACAATTCATTTTCTTCTTCTAAAATGTAATCTACATGCTGCTTACATACACCCCGCAATTTTTACGATGTTTTTTTTTGATTTATGGATCGATACAATAAAAATCACTGCAAAAATTACATCTGCATCTATTACTGAACTGATAACCCAAAAGATGTACATGAAGATATATAGTTTATATATCAAAGCAAAGTAAAGACGTAGCGAAAATCCTGTTCGGAACAGATGGGTATCTTCTCCATTAATATGAAATGCCCTTAGATTTTAAATATATATATGGATCAAACTGAAGCAGACAGACAGTCAGGCACTGGTTAACCCATTCTATAATAAAATACTGCCATTATTTCAGAACACAAATATTTACGAATTAAATATATGGTACAAGCATAGGTATGCACATTACATATTACATTATGTACCATGTCATGTATCCCAGTAATCTTGCTACTTGAACTGAATCTTAAATTGAATTGAATCAAATAACTTTCCGTCAGGATGGCTGTAAAACATCAAATGAACCTTTAGATTTTGTTTATAAAAAAATAACACGCCGAAAAACATCTAATTTGGCCTTCTTTTATAGTTCACAATAAAAGTGCAGTAATTGTACTAGTGCAGGGTGTCTATTCTTGTATACATACTTCACTGAATCCATATCCTTACTTTGTTTGCTTCAAATTACAAACCCACTGAACAAATATTTTTCTAATAAAAATAAAAATGCCAATTTAATGATGCTCTCCTTCAAAATTGAAGGGAAATGTATTGAAAAATTATTTGATCAGTAATTACATTTTTCATTCGAAAAATCCCAATTTACTTACAACCGACACATTAATACATTTATCTACTTTTCTTCATCATAATCTAATATTCCTTCGGGGTGAAAAAAGCTGACACAAGAGAGTAGTAAAAAAAATCCGTTACATTTCATATTTCTCTAGTTGGCTTTCATTTCCATTTGTTAATGAGTCATAACTGACAATCATTCCCCCTAATCATGATTCTACAAATTACACACACGTGAAATTGGTGAAAATATTAAGTTAGTGAAAAATACAATTATAAAACTCGGAAGGCACACGAAGAAAATATTTGCTGGTATTTATATATACCTAACACAGTTTTAGTATGATATAGTGGCCTACGCAGTTTTTTTTTCTATTAAAAAAGTTGACTCTTGGTGGTATCATCATCCTTCAACATTGTACATTAGAAGATCTCTGTATATTTTAACACAGGGCCTAAAATTAGTTCCTTCATTGTTGTATTTTGGTAAGGTACGGGTATACTATTCAAAGTAGCATAGCACGACGACGCTTCGTTCTCTGTCTTCCCTGAACGTTCCCTGTCTTGGCAGCTGTGTGTATAGTAAGGTAAGTGCGTATAAGGTATGTATGGTAGACCCTACACTGCTGCTACTACTACTACTGCTGAGGCAAGTGTAGCATGGCGAAAAAAAGGAAAGACGTTGCCTTCAAAAAATTTTAATTCAATTGTTGTGGATTGTTGAATTACAGTGGCAGTAACGTTGTAAGTCTCTTGTGGGGTGGTAGTAGTACTTACGAATTTTTTTTTCGCACTGCTTTTTTTTCTTGTAGAAAATCAGATTTTGACTTGATTGTGAACATTATCATCTTTCCCATCATCACTATCATCACAGTTACAATTTTTTGTGTGTTCTAAAAAAAAGTCCGACTATTTACTGTGCCAGTTTTTCAAACATGTGCTAGTTGTGCTATATATTATTATGTCAATTTAACAATTGAAGGGTGTTTAGCAAGACAAAAACACCATATCGAAAGGAGGTTTTGTGGTGGGTGATGTACCGTGTCATTTGTCATTTTGTGGGAAGCAGTGGAAAATGTGATTCAATTAATCAGTGCAAAGTTTTAATCAAGCATTAAGCTCGGAATGACGAAATGGATAGTCTTCCAGTAAAAAATCAAAATTACATAACTTTTTTTTTGGGTTTATGAAAAACATGAGTCCTTTGTTGCCGTCTCATCTTGCCCCCACATTAGACTCATGTGTGAGGAGTGAAAACGCGGACATGCATATAACTACAACCATCGTTCTTTCTCCTTGTTGTGGTGCGTTTATCTTGTGAAATGTTTCCTCGTTATCGTACTGTAAAATTTACAACTTTTAGTGTATGTGTTGTATTTTTGACTGTTTGACAAACTATTACTTCAAGTGCATAATATTGTTATGTAGGTATATATATATAAACACAAATATTAATCATAAATGCAGCTTGACCTAAACTTCATACTATTCCAAAAACTGTAATGTTGACTGACTGATCGTGTTATTCTTTGATAACTTGGCTGCCACAACATACTATACTTGATAACCAAACACGGTGCTTACGTATTTATTTATTTACTACTTTAAGAAGAAAAAAATGTTTTGTATTGCCCAGAGAGAAACGATTTGCAGTTTTTTCATTGTTCCTTAATCGTGTAAAATGGAATAAAAAAAACCGCAAGTACTTTGATCAAACTTTAAAAAAAAAAACATATCCACCTAAGGCGTGAGTATTATAGGCAACCATAATCAAATCACATCACGAATACGAAGAAGAAGCCTACTTCGTACGGAATCTCGACAAAAAAATAATAAAAAATATCATGCGTTAACGCTTCGTCTTCTTCTTCTTTTCCTTCAGTAACAACATGAACCTATAAACAATATATAATACCTCTAGTTCCGCTACCAACTTGCTCACTTCAAAAACTTTATGTTATTTTTGGTCAGTGCTGCAACACCATCACCTGCAGAAGATATTACAAAGTGAATTACATAAAAAAATCAGCATGCCTACTGTTTATTAATATCACTCTGCTGCTGCCGTGGGTAGTTACTTTGCTACTATTACCGCTTCCCTTTCAAAATCTTATTCACGAAATCCAGTGGTGGATGAAAGCATTAATTTTTTTTTTCTTTTGAGAAAAAAATATGTATTACATAAACTAAAACCAGATGGGCAACTCGTCATCATCAACAACATCAAGCACCTTCGGATATATTTTTATTATGATATGCTTTAATTATCATCATCATTATCATCAATACTACCCCCAGTCGGTCAATCGGAACTAACGTAATATTCCTCTCCCCCTCTCTCCCTCTTTCTCCACTAAATACTATTTGGATCCTGCCCAGTTAAGTCAAAGCCAGCAATAGACCACAAACAAGCTGCTGTTGTATACATAGTCCATTTTTTTTACTACTACCCACACGAGTCAGAGCCAGTCAAGTGATACACTACTGACAGCGATAATCATAATAATAACAGCAGTTACTTTACTATCTTCACCCTTTCCTCATCTCATCATCTGCTTCCCCCACCATCATTACCATTATCAAATCAACAAAACATCGCCGCTTACACCGCTTTCTCATCTCTGCAGCAGCCATAGTGTAAGTGCTATGCCTATTGAAATATCATCATCATCATCATCAACAACATCATCATCTCTTTTTCATCTTCTCCTAGTGTAACATTTTAGTTTTGTTATATTTGAAGAAGAGAAGGAAAAAAAGATGTATTTTCAAAGCACAGTGTTGTTTTGTGAAGGAACAGTGAGCCAGAAATAAAAACGTTGTTGTAGCAAAAAAAGGGCATTCAACTCCATTGCCCGTCTTCTCGTCTTTTTTTTTTGAATTGAATCATCGAATGATACTTCTTTTCAGGATTCAGGGGTAAGGAAAGAATCTCATTATAAAAGTATTTTTGCAAAAAAAAAACTCTTTTTAAGCAATAATGAGTAAGAGAGAAGATTATAGCAAGAATACTCTTTATCTTTTATGATATGACGCTCATCGTTATGATATTGTAGGATGATACCTTTTAGTCTATATTGATGGTGGTGGTGCAATGATGATCATATCATGATGATATCACATTAAACTTTTTTTGTGTGTGTACAGGACCGGTAATTAAACTAAATTGCTTTAAAACCCGCTAGTCAGTAAAAGAGAGAAAATATATATATCTAATCCCAGTAGTCCGTTCTTGCATAAGCGGAGAAAAAGAGTAGACCACCAAGTACCATAACAGAAGAGAGACCAAATCCGCATGACTGAAGGGCAAGCCAGAGATCTTATAATAATAATAATAATATACCTACATAATAGTCAGTCAGTCAGACAGACAGATTAGATTGTAGAACTCTGATAACCTCGTGCGACAATAAAACACAAGATGATAATGACGAGGATGATACAACTGACACAAAAATTGTTTGCTTTTTTTGCAAAAAAAATACCGAATAAACATTTTTGTCTGTTGACTCGACTCTCGCGACTAGGGAAATTACATTGCGTTACTAAATCGTATACTCATTTACTTTTTTTACACGACAGCAATGCAATGACACGTTAAAAAATACGCATTTTTAACAAAGAAAAGCCAAATCAAACACACAGAAATACGGGTAGCATATACATACAGTATAGTCCCAATAAGTGAAGAGAATGTAGGTACGTGTGCATGCCCTCCGCATTTAGCGTCGCCTCCTTTCACAATGATCAACTATAAAAGTTTTCCGAGTGTAACGATATGCCAGTTTGTAAAAATAATGCCTCCTTTTTTCAAAGAATGCATAGAATGTCATGCATCTTTTAATGGTTTAAACCGTTTTTCTAAGACGTATTGTCATAATCCCCTTTATCGGGTATGTAAGTCAAGAGGAGATTATTACATTTTTCGTGTCCTAGAATTGTAAATTTTGACCATATAACAAGATGTACACAAACAAGCAGAATAATAATAATGATGCAAGGAAACAATGTTTAATGCATATATACCTATATAATATGAAGACAGAAGGTAATAATAATATTAATGCATTGTTATATATTTTTATCATAAAATTTTGTGTCGAACCAAACAATATTGAATATATATTGAACAAAAAGTCTGGAACAATAAGGGTTTGCATATTGCTAATGAAAAATAATTTAACGATGGTAAACTTCTGTGGCTGTCTATTAAACAGCCGTTCTCGTTTAGTATTGAGATATTTTTTTTATACTTTTAAAATTTAAACCGACATGCCTCGTCCCTCGTCCATAGTCCACAAAGTTTCAATTGAAAAGTTTTGTGGAGTTATGCTCTTTACGGCAACAACTTCCGCATGAAAATCAGCCAAGCACTAAACAAAAGTTCTTCGACATGATATTATGTATATAATCATCAGGATAATATGTATATGATACGATTTTGATGATGATATTTTATGCAAGTTTTGTTGGATTTTTTTTTGGATGGTACTTTTTTCAACAAGCTCATCTCGTTGTTGTTGTTGTTTCTGCTTTCTACATAATATACTTATCTTGAAAAAGCAGACAAAAAAATCGCCAGTTTGTTGTTGTTGTTGTTGGTCGTGTGATTATGTGATGCTCCGTCAATCGTATATTTATATGTAGGAAGAAATGAAACTAGCTCAGCCATAACGGACTCAGGCAATTGCATGGAGTTCAAATGTTCAAAACCTTTTTACACTTATGAACACACACTTGTCTTTATATACGCTCCTATTTCCTATTGGCATATACCCGTCAAATGAACTTGTCACGTCAATAAGTCAAGTGAAATGTAAAACAGAGAAAAAAGTACTTTTTTAAAATAAGANATTTCCTATTGGCATATACCCGTCAAATGAACTTGTCACTTCAATAAGTCAAGTGAAATGTAAAACAGAGAAAAAAGTACTTTAAAAAAATAAGAAATCTTGTTACATAATATTACGATGTTTGTTTATCTGTCCTAAATCTATTTTTACATAATACTAAAAATATTACTATGATAAGAAAAAAGCAATAATGGTAATTTATATTGGAGCAAAATGATGATAAAAGGAAATATAGGGAATAGGAGAAAAGTTATTCTATAATAATCAGAAACGCATTAATTATAATTAACCGTATTTTCCATTATATTTTTTTCAGGTTTTATGAGCAAAAATACACTTTAGTTGTAATTTGTAGATGAGATTTATTAGATGGTTAAATTTGCAGAATGACCGCACATTTAAAACAAGTTACATAACAAAAAAAATCCTGATCACATAAGCGTGAATGAAAAAAAAACTAAATGGGAGATTAAATCAAAATCACTCCGATTTTTTTTGTACCACATCGTGATTACAAACTCAGACCAATAATAATCATATTAATAGGAGCAAAACTAGTGCTAGTGCTACAGGAAGTTTTAAAGTGAAACTGAAAGGATTTTTTTTAACTGTTTATCAACGATCTTTTGAATACCTCTTACACATGCATAATGCATATAGGCACTCTCCAATCATCTCATTTTAGGGCAGAGTGCACACCACCACCACCTTATCATTGTTTTGTAGTTCTTGTCATGTTCGCGTCTTCCTTCAGCTTTCATAGATTTTTATTACTATAGTTTTGCTGATTTGCTTATCTTTCTAAATCGTGAAATCAGTCGACAACCCCCACTGATTCCGGAAACTTGTAACGGCCGAAATAATGTAAATGTACTTTTTCTCGAAATAATATCATGTTCCTCATATCATCATAAATATTCTTGTAGCCAGCCACATGTTGACGTAGTACAGGTACAACGCAACGTGCATTAGTAAATTTATGCAACAATAGTACTTTTTATAATAAGTTCATAGTCATTTTCAATAAATTATAGTTTTCAACTTTTTCTGGTGTGGTGTTTGCTTTACACACACAGACACAAGAAAGGGTTAATTTCGGTTTTACGTCTTTTTACACCAGAACAATCCATCTTTGCGTTTACCACCTCCAACAAACCTACCGCACGCAAAATAGCACGTACAAAACAGACAGAAGCAACGAAAAACGCCATGGTCTTCAATTTTGAGAAAAACGTGTACACGCCCAATCCCAATTACCTTGTTCATTAAAGGATACATACATGAACGTACTCACTATTATTCTGAAGCGTATTTTGAAGGGTTCATGTGTAGTACACATTGTGTAGCACCACAGCTCTCGCCATACCATTGTACAACGTAGCGGTATTTTACCAATTACCATCATCACCTCACCTGCCTGAATGAAAAAAAAATCAGCCTCTAGTTTTTAAGCTAAACTAACACTTTTTTCTTTGGCTCTTCCTTCCTGTTTTGTCAAG
>JAHZNC010001714.1:0-21848 GCA_027744095.1 Zhuqinia jingwanae
ACAATCTTACTTTTCCCTGCTTCCCCATCTCCTCCTTCTTTTTTATTACCTTTATCACTATTATTATTATTACGGGTACTTCCATAGCTTGGATCATCCACTGGAATACGCTTTCCTTTAACTTTTTTCTTTTCTCCCGCAGTCGGATCCTTGACATAAGAAAAGCTGGAACTGCTCAACACGGAATTAATGCTTTCATGGCTTGTCGACCTTAATTTTGTTTCAGCAGTAGCCGCAGTAGGAGTAGTTTGGGTGGTTGAAGTATCTGCTACCACCTCCGGTGTCTCACTTTCAGAAATTTTATTATTGTTCCCAAATAAATTTGAGAGAAAACTAGGTATAATTTTCTTTTTTCCTCCTGCACCCACTCCCCCACCACCACCACCACCTCCTGAACTCCTTACTGATTGCTGAGAATGGGGACGTTCCACATCCCCAGGCTCAATAGATGCAGACTTCCTTCGTGATAATAAAGCGGACGGGGATGGAGGTGGGTCAATATTAGAAAATTCTTGCTGATTTTTCTTGTTTGCTTTTCCATGTTTTTTCAGCAAGCTCATAATATATTTATTATATATTTTTTTCAATAAAAAGAATAATAAAAAAGAATAATAATTTTCTTTGAGCAATTAAGAGAAAATTTCGCTCCGTGTATGTGTCCTCAGGACACTAAACAAACATAAAACTTAGTCCTACACGGAATATTTTCAACTATGATATATATATATGGATGTAATATTTATTTTTTTAAATTTACGATTCCGGAAGAAAAGTAAAAGGGCTACTGTAAAAAAGAGGAAATTGTAATAGTCACTTAAAAATTTAAATGTTTTTTAAAAGAGAAGGTTCCAAAGATAAAAAGCTAATAGTAAGGTAGAAGCAGAAAAAAAAGATAGGAGAACAGAGCAGACAGACACAGACACACCACTAGTATCACTTCAAAAAAGATGAGACACCACCGTTTCGAAGAAAGTACTACTATTTTGCAGGAAAAGCACACACAGAGCAAAAGCATGTTCATAAGTATATAGAGAGATCATTTTAAAAAAGAAGAGAGACATAATACAACGGCCGAGGTTGAAATAACCATTTATATTTGTTGAGCAGTTCCGAAAATATACCCAGCTCAGTTGAGTGAAGTGATAATAGTAGTGCTCATGTTGTACGAAATGGACTTGTTTCAGAACAAATGAAACATGCGGAAAAAAAGACCAGCACCACATTTTGTGAGCATATATTGTACAGTGGTGGTGGTAGCAGTAGTAATGGGTAGCAGTGGTGCATATTATATTATTATTGCGTGCAGATTTTTTTTTAGCATATATCGCATCTTTGATCAAGATGAATATGATGATACTGATGATGATGACGAGGATTTTCCTTGACTTCCTCTCTATCTTTTCTTCTGTCTTCTTGGCTTCTAATCTTTATTTTTTTCTGTGCTATTCTCATTTTAAAAATAATGAAAAGCTCTTTTGTATGTTGTTTTTTATATACTATGGGATGCATTGAAATTTCAAAGGAAATGTAGAAAATATAGAAAGCCTTGGGATATGTTGTGTACGAGACATCACTGACATCAGAGAAACGTAGTGTTTTCGAACACAAAAAATGTATAAAGAACTGAGAGTTGTGCGTTGTGTGTGTTTAACACAGTACTACTGTGTACTATAAAATGTAGTATATTTCAGCAAAAAGAAAATAAGAATAATTTGTGGTTTGTCCTTGCATATTTTTTTTTATCCCATGCTTTAATCACATATAGCGAATTATACAGTGCAGAACCAACTTCGGATTGTGGCTCTTTTTGATTTTTGTCAACTGTTTTTTTTTCGAATGTTTTGTGGAGAACAAGAATATAATAATAATAAATAATGAATTTGATTTGAGATGCGCCATGTGCCAACAAAACACTTTAATTAGAGTAGAGATTAAAAAAAGTGTCCCTGAGTGAAGTTACAACGTATACGCACGCACACGGCTTATTATATAATATGGAGCCGTTTCTGTGTTTCGTCTTTTTCGCGATGAAAAGGCTGAAATCAAAACATTTTGAACAAATAAATGCAAGAATAAAAAAAGTGGAATATTTTTCTTCATTTTCCCTTTTTTTTTTGATTTGTTGTTGTTGCTTTTTATGTATATATTATTTTTCGTTTTCAAAGAACATTTTCTTTTTTGGCTACATTTACACTTATTTATAAAGACCATATAATTTGAGTGTCTTTCTACTACATAAACAAAATTTAAATACATTTTAATTTTAATATAATTATACTTAGATATATTTTACTAGATATATATTTTATAGCTTTCTGTGTGTCTTCTTTCAATCATATTTAAGGTGTTATTGTTGATTTTTGTAATTCAAGATTATTACTACAATAATCATTATTGTTTGCAATTTTTAAGCATTTTGTAATAATACATAAATAAAATATATACTTTTTGCGTATTAGTTACATACATATATTAGATATTATTATTATTTTCCAATGAAATAATAGAATAGAACCATAATTAATAATAATAAATATTAGAAACATTACAAAATGTAACACGTAATGCGCGCAAATTTAATAAATTAAGTATTTATGATTTTATACATAATATATGAAATACAGAATAAACGTATGGTATGGTTTAATAGACCGAAGAATTGATTTTTCTATTTCAACTCAACTGATGCTAAGCTAAACAAAAAATAATAATTGGTCAGGTAAAAAATCAATTAGTGACCCAACGGCAAAAATAATATTTTTGGAAGGAACGTTAAATAATACAGTCTCGGAAAAAACTAGGAATGTTTGAAGGTATCTTTTCTTAAGAAAAATAAATAAGTAAATAAATAAGCTAATCAACCAGCCAATTCTAACGTGTCAATATAATAATTAGTGAGTTTCAAAATACTAATAAGTACCCCATTTCGAAAAAAAATACTACGTTTAAAAAAAAATCGGTAGCCTTTTTTAAAATTTTGTGTTACTGATATGACATATTCAATATTATGACATGGAGAATTTTTTTACATATAACATTGAGAGTTTTTTTCAATACATTTTTTTCATTTTTCACAATGAAGAAAAATTAATAGACGAAAATGGATCACACACAATAACTTATAGAATTTTTTGTATAGGATCAGAGTAAGGAAGTATATCAAAGTCAAGTAGCACCGACGGAAGCGTCTCTCTAAAGAAAAGAGAATACACTGTATATTGTTTTCTGGATATTTTAAAGGTATTATTATTACATAAACGTACATATTTTTTTTTATCTATTAAGGTTTTAAGGTAGGTACCCTTTTGAATAATAATGATAATAATAACACAAGGTAGGTATATATACTTTTTCTATCAATGAGTCACGATAATAATGAAACGAGTGCATTCAAAGCATATTATTGAACGACAAAAAAACAGTATTTTTTCCACTATTTTTCCCTGCTGAAGAAAGATCCTATACCTATATACATTTTTAATCATGTTGTTGATATTGTTGTTTTATTGAAGAATGAAGTATATTATACAATATATATTATTATTAACTGTCGAGAATATTTTTATCACATATTTTCCTTAAGCTATGTAAAATATAATAGTAATAATATTTACATTATTATTACCGCATTATATAATTATACGCTACACAAACTACACTCGAAGAACACAATTAGGACTGATGATTATGATTATATAGGTATAATTCATAAACACTTCCGTTGGCTATATAATATGAATCTATATTTTTTGTATTTTTCTTCTTCTTTTCCAATGATCATGATGAATTCCACATTGAGAGAGTTCAATAAAAATACTATCATTATTTATTTTTATATCGCATCGTATATATCGTATAATTGACCAAACACCAAGAAAAACAAGAACTACACAAGCACACACACAATAAATAAAGAAATAATACTACATACAAAAATCTATATTTTTTTACTATTTTGAATTTTCAATTCAATAAACTTAATAATTTTGTTTCTGGTTATTTTTTTTTATGAAAGTGCTGACGACTCTGTCATGTTATACGTTTTATAAGGCTGTTCAACAGCATTTCGTCCATCAAAATAAAATTGTTTGGAAATATTCTTTTTGAAACTTTTCGTTCCATTTTTTTTTAAAGAACTACAACTCATAAATATTTGGGAACTGGACCTTATTGCCGAAGTGAATGTTATTACTAGTTGGATTATTATTGTTGTTCAAACTAATGAGACTAGCGCTAGTAGCCCGACTGGGGGACTCGATAATTTGAGTAGCGCCTGGTCCTGTTGAAACTGCAACCTTTGAAAATATCTCAGATAGTTTATTTTGAAGATTTCCTCCCTGAAAAGTAAAAAAGGGGTTGAAAACAATTTTTGAATTTTTCGACTATCGCCTTTTAAATGTAATTGTCAATTTAATTTTAAATCATACCTTTGCAGCAGCTTTACTAACTAAATCTTCAAATGCAGCGGTTTTGAACGACTCATTTAAATTCTTCCTTTTTTCACACTCTGCAGCTTTGCGACTTTCGGATGGCTCGTTTAAAATCTTTTTCAGGCTTTCCACCGTCAATTCCATGTCGGCTGGGTTTGCCTTGGGCTTTAATTAAAATAATAGGGGTTTTATTCATTTTTAATGCAAATAATAATAATATTTGCATAATTGACAAGATCCGATTGTTTTAAAGCATTTTTACCTTAGCACCGTCCGGCGTAGACGAGCCCGAATCCACTTCCAAACTAATAGAGTTCAAATCCGCTGCACTACTCGACTGCATGTGAGCATCTACCCAGGAATGTCTTGGAAAACTATACGTAGACGTTTTCACCGCCGTTGGTTCAAATCCTTCTAGTTTCAAAATGCCATAGATGTGATCCTGAGACATTAGAGCATGCTCCGGAATATTTTGCGATGGTTCATAAACTTCGTAGCGAGTTTTTAGCGGCGGGAGTAAATGGATTGCTTGATCTCTACGGGCTTTCAATACCTAAAAACAATTATAAGCGAAATACATTTATTTATATTCAGAACAAACATAAAATCAAAGAAAAAAAATGCATTTTCACTTTTTTAAATAAAAAACCATCTCACTTTATCACTGTATTCCTTGAGTACTGGCATGCAGTACGTGATGAGCACAAATAAACACAAGGCGATAACGTGCAAATGAATCTTCTGAGCTGGCGTGAGCACTGTTGAGGTGATGGCCAGATCTTGAAAACTAAGCACCAGTCTTACAAAATCAAAGAGAGTATCTTCGCAAAACAGCTCGACCGTGAAGAGAGCCACGGTAGTGTAAATTGCGTTCATGTTTCGCAACTCATTGTTGTTCTTTTCAAGACTGGCTATCATCGTCGTAAAAATTTCAGCCCCATTCTTTTTCACAAAGAGAACATCAGTACGAGTACACTGATCTCTATTGATGTTTTCCAGTTTTAATCTGAAGAGTTATAAATGAGACAATAATTATATTTTTATTTTTATTTAAAATGTTATTTTAGCTTTTGTTTTACAACACTTACGTCGGCGTAGCCAATTTTTCTCGATTAACCCTCCTGTCAATCAATGTGTGAAGAATATTTTGCACCAAAAGCCTCACTTCTGGATCATCATCCTGACTCAAGGTCAGCAGGGGTTGAAGAAAAGCAATGGGAAACGTTGTACTGAGGTAAGTGGTCTTATATTTGGATCCCACCATCAAAAGGGACTTTAGCAACATGTTCTGGAGTAACCTATGGGATTGGCAGTTGTCCGAGCGGGACGGCACTTTTTGCATGATGAACTTCATTATTTCAATTTTTTGGTAATCGGGCAAATGGGTCACATATTCACCCAAGGCGGAAATCAAAGTTTCTCGGTATGACTTCTCGTCCGCATCCACCCGGTCCAGCTTTGTGGATACTTGAATGTGCTGAACGATTGCGTTTACAATTTCTAAGACAGATGGGCCTAAAAAGAATATATGTATAAAAAAATAAATTACAAACATCTAACAAATCACGTTAATTATAACATAACAATAATAATGAAATTAAACGTAAAACATGAGATGAATGTATTACTGATTGTTATTACGCTTCACTGATTTGAGGTCATGCAATGTGCAATTTACATACAGACTAAAAAAATACATTTTTTAAATATTTTTTCATTTCATATTCATTTTTTTACTCACCCACGCTTTCACCTGCTGCAATATCTATAATTTTTGCCAAAACGTCGGCCATGCTCGTACGTACTTTGGCATTGCTAGTGTGAGTGTGTTGTTCCAAATGATTCATCAACGTTTCGATTACGGCATAGGAATACTGAGACTGTTTTAAAAAAAATGAGTCATGTCACAGTCATAAAAATATCCCTAAACTAAATATATATATTTTACATATTTTAGTAGAGTTATAGAACTTACCTGTATAGAAAACATGATAACTCGGAAGGTGTGTACTGCGAAATCATTTGGCACCCAAAGTTCAAATGCATCAAAATGACTATAAATCAAAAATAAAAAAGTAATTAGAGCATGTCAATAAAATATGATAGTTTATGATTTCCCTTGAGAACTTAAATATTTTTTATTAAGGAAGTTTGCTTACTGTAGAACTGGTTTCACAATGCTTCGAACATGGCCAAACGTAGCTTTGTTCACCAGATCCCTCATACAGTTTTCCGCCAACTTTGGTGCGTCAATCTCATCTTGAGCCTCTGTTACACCATCGCTTTCATCTTTTACTAGGCTTTTCCTAAACAAAATAAAACATTTAACCTGGGATTTATTTGAATTATAATAGCTTTTTCACACTAACCTTCCATGTTCCATGTTGAATAATAAAGAAGGAATAATTTTTTCCATGTGAGATGTTTCCCAAATATTTTCCACCAGTTCATCGGACACAGTTTTTCTTACGACGCTCTACAAAATTTAAAAAAAAACTTTATATTTTTTGTTCGTTTAATTTCATTGTTAAAATGAAATGAAATTGTGCATACCTTTAGCCCTTGGATTCCAGCTTTCCTAATCTCACTACGGAACTCATCATTGGAAGCGTTATTATGACACATTGAGGCAAATTTTGAAACAAAAAAGTCGTATCGACGATGGTACGAGGGTGTATCCTCTTCTATACACGCAAATTTAACGAACTGTGAATAAGTAACATAAAAATCATTTTAAAAAGAACTTTTGATTTTTTTAATGAAATTTTAACAATGAATAGCTTAAAAAGCATTTTTTTGTTTAAAAAAATCCCTAAATGTATTTTTTCTAACAAAATGAGAATCTTCTTACTTGAGGATTTCTTGGAAAAACGCTGTCCACTAATCTCTTGTATCTCGGTGCACAGCACCCACAACAGCCTATAAGAAAATCACATCACAAAATAATTACTTAAAAAATCAAAAATATTTAACTCCTCAAATTTAAGAAAAATCTTTCTAACGGTAACTCACAATCCGGGCTTGTACACTTAAATATTAGAGACTCTACAAGATCTTCGGGGACTTCAAAGCAGCAACATTTTTTAACAATCGTTGCCATTCAGATGACAAATTTATTTTATTTTATTTTTCAAGAAAACGCAAACCGGGTAAAATCCTAATTATTATTATTATTTAACACCCTACAGCACTCTACAATTCCACACGACACGATCAAACACATTTTCGCTTAGGATGGCATGCTTATGCGGTTTCCTCTGCCAAACATACACACACACCACACCAGACAGACGCAGACGTTGTATGTAGTAAAAATCAGAAACATGCAAGGCAAAACTTTCAATGAAATTTTTTTTTTGATTATCAATAATAATTATCTTTGCGAACGATGATTGCGAGGATGATGTTAACTGCCAAATAATAAAGGTATATAATGATATCTATAAAGTTAACTCATTGATTGTATATGTATAGCACACTTGTTCAACAATCAACAGAAACAGAGTGAAGGCAAAGTTGAAATTGAATGCAAAAAGTCAGGTAAACTCAGTACTGGTGTTAACGCACAAAGCATATTATTACTATATATTATTATGGGCCGGTCGAAATGCGAGAACACAGGTAATTCGATTCTATTCACCTCACATCATTATCATTGTACTAAAGAGTATATCATTTATCGTGAGTATTCTAACAAGGTAACTCGCACACACGCAGGATAAGAATAATAATAATAAGTGATGTGTAGGTATATATATATTTTTTATGAGATATATTTTTGATTATTGTATGTCTTCTCTAAGCCAAAAAAAATATGACGATAATAATTCAGTAATGAAATAAAATCAAGGAAATGTCAAAGACATAATGAAGATGAGGATGGAGCTTATCTTGCACACGACGACGACATCATATCACGTCACACATAGTACGCTTATAAATCACAATTTTTCTTTGTAGATGTCTCAATCATTATTCTGGAATATTTTTACGGGGAAGGAGTGGAGAAAAGCAAAAACTAAAAAAATAATATATATTTTGTGCCCCTTCCCATTTGAATCTGATCAGTGATTCAGTTAGTAGAAAAGAAGGAATCCTTTCAAGTCCTTCTTTTTGTCTTGGTTCGCTTACACTAGACTAAATAACATACTACACATAAATATGCATCTATTTCTTACGGTTTGGTTACACCTGGGCTTATGCTAGTAGGGATCACAATGAGGAAAAAGAGGAGGAAACACTATTATGACATGACTAAGAATGCTAGAATACCATATTCCTCTGCTGGCCTACATTTCTGCTGTGTACTACATCTTCCGTAAATGAAATAGAGTAATATTATGCTGTTTGGGTTGGTTATTGGCCCAATATGGATCATATTATAATGATCATCATATTAAGCTTATCGCACGTTTATTTTCTCCATGTATTTTGTACGTGCCTCTGGATAGGACACTGGAAACATTATATGATGGTATATGGTATGTTGTGTGTGTGTGTGTGTTGTGGAATGCAACAATTTTTGATGGCATGCGCACAACAAACTTCCTATGTTGTATGTTGTATATGTGTGTGTCCTGATTTTTCAACATTGCATTGATCAAAATTATCGATTAAAGGAAACAACCAGTACGGGAGAAAGTTGGGTGAATTTTAAAATATGGGCCCGCGGACCGACAACACTTTTTTATAGATAGTTTAAGCACTGTAATAATGCCGCACTGCTGATTGACCGTTGTTGGTTTAAAAAAAATTTTAAAAGTAATAATGTAAATAAAAGTAGTGCATTTTCTTATGTAAATTTAATATATCCACCTGCACATATCACACGGAAGTAAAAAAATGTGCCCACTTACATACATGTATGTATATTGCATAGTTTGTTAACATTTAATGACTGTGGTGAATGGTGAAGCACCATTGGTGATTTGCCTTTACACATTGTACATGCACTTCGTAGTTTTGCCCAAATTCTTTAGTTAAGTTTAGTGTGGTTATTTAAACCTTTACTATTAAAACACCAAAATTCTACAACTGTTGTAGTACAACAAACGTAAAAGAAATTACCTGTATTGCCTTGTTAGCATGAAAGATGCAATTTGTAATGCAATATTGCAAAATCGTTTTTGGCAACAATATACATATCGGCTAACAATTTTGTATGCAACAATCGTCTAACTGATTCATTACCGCAGTAATGACAACGGTCAATAATGATGACAAGTAATGGTTGTCCCGAAGGTTGTGTTAGTGTAATAAAATCGTTTAGCCTTAAAAAACCAAGAGTGCCTCATACTGACTCTTACTTTCAATTATCCCTTTTAATACATTTACATTGTGTATTATTACTTGCCCCTGTTTTTAATACCGACATCAGCAAATAAAATTATTAGCTAAATATACTACACTGCAATAAAATAAAAAGTAAAAGAAAGGCGATCATTTAAAATTCTTACCTACGACCATTTGGAAGATTACAAAATCAGAAAGGTTTATTCAATTAATGAATAGATTGATTGGCTTAAAGACACGTACCCACTAGTTCACAATAAACTGACCAAACAAAATGTTACAATAATTTAATACTATGTCAAACTATTTAGTAAAATAATCCCTTGAAATTATAATCTCATCTTTATTATAATTTAACGCAGCGTTGTCGATAAATCAAAGAACGGAAAATGTTAAAACACGGGTCGAGATTTCGTTTAACTCAAACTCACGATAATAATAATAATAAATTAAATTATGCTGTTGATATTATCGAAAATCATTTTACGAAATTGTCGTCATCGTTAACTAAACTTGGTAGTTGGTATCTTCCTTTTTAGACCGATGATGAAAGTAATAGTAACTTTGGTAACTTGGTGACGTTTATGAACAATGAACACAAATAAATTACCAGTTTAGTATATAATGTCGTTAAATTTATCATCAAGGCCCACGTAGACTCCAAATTGAGCAAATGTTTATATCAGCCATTCCTTGGCACAATCGGTTTACGACACGACTACTACTTCAATTTCACAAACTAATATAATAACTGTCATACAATCAATTTAGCCTTGAATTGATTAAACTAACATGGAATCTGATAGCTTTATTAAACAATAATACCTAACTATTATAAAAAGACAGATGATTACAACATGGTTGGCACAAATAAACAGATGATCCCCTGATACAGTAGTTAATGTTGACAAACAAGCAAAATATAAACAAAAATCACCTGTTTACAGATGATGGTATATATGCAGTTTTACATTAGAAAAAAGATGTAAAACTTTTAAGAAGAGATATGTATTTGTATATTTCCGTTTTAATGTAGATTTTACTAATTTACTATCATTCCCTATTCTACTTTAATTTAATTTAAAATAGTTTTCCAATATGGATGAGCATTGAATTGTTGAGAGGAGTGAGGGTGAGATGATGACGAAAGACGATGCGGTGTTGGTTTGGAGGACAAGACAAGAGAGTAGTAGTACATAAATTGTGTAGATTGTGGAGATACGTGATGTTGAGAAGATCACCTCACTTCACACACTGCACCTGTCACTCTTCTGCTGACGACTGGGATTGTATCAAGCAAAATCCAACTTAATGTACATACCAAACTATTACATTATTATGTATATGCCTGTGTTTTGTAATAATCTTTGTAAAAAACACTAAAAATGCCGGTTTCATCTAAAAAATCTCAATTAAAAGCTTAAAGCTTCATCGGCATATTTTTACGGTAAATGTTATGTTATAATTTTTTATGGATAATAAATGTATTTCCGCTGAGGCGTTGTTTTTTTTTGTTTTAAAATTCCGTGCACGTTCTTTGTACTTGCTTGAACCACTGACAAACTGAAAATATGAAATCTCTGCAAAAGAGAATTTACATTTCAAAAAAGGGTTTGATTTTTTTCTCTTCAATTTGTTATGCCGTTTCTGATTGGAAATCTGCATACACTTTTCGAAGTAATCATAATGTGAAACTGATCGATTATTTTTCTGATGAATAGATCAATATCATGATATCTGACTAGTTTGTTTTGCACTTGAAAAAACACTATATTATAAGATTCTTTCTTGTAAAATTTAAAAAAAAAGGTGAAACTGTATAATTGCAGAAAAGCACTACGAAAAAAGAAGTTGCACACCTGATATGTTGTGTGTAGCGTTTTTCTTACAGGTGCTTGATTGAGTAGGTAGATGATGGTGGTGATTGCGTGGCAAGACTGGCAAGTTTGTAATTGTTTATTATTACGAAATTTAGCAATAATGATTTTGTTGATGAATGAATGAATGTATTTCATAAAAAAATCATTTTTTGTTGCCGCCGTATTTTGCAATTTGCAATTTTGATTTTTAAAATATGCTAAAAACAATACAGGTTCCTGTTTTCAGACGCTCACTGTAATAAAATGTAGCACTAACGCAAAGGCAACGACATCATATATAGTAAGTTATATAAATATATAATGTTGCACATATTTTAATTTTGTGTATCGTCCCATATCCATTTATGTTTTATATTCCTCTGTACATGTGGATACGGACAGGTCATTTAATTGAATCATGTGAACTTTTCAGGTATTGTGTGCAGACAAAATGTAAGTAGTATTAAGCAGGTATGTATGTACTTAAAACTTGACTGTTAACTTTAGTCGTATTGCATGGCGTTGTTGGGAAAAAACTAAAGATCGTGTATGTATTATGCATGATCGTTTGATCCAATTGCAATTCTATTGCGAGTGGCTTTTAACGTTTATAAACTTATAATTATGATTCATGATGGTGATGATGATGATGATGCTCTAAATGGATGGATGACCCATTGAATTTTTTGCATGATGCAAGAAAAATGGATTTTCAACATGCATGGTCAATCAATAGTTTTTTTCATTTTCATATACAATAGGAAAACATGCCCTATCTCCTTTTTTCAATTTTGCATAAAAATCAAAAAGGAGTATGAAAATGTTATCTGTCAAGCAAAAGCAATGATGACAACATGCACAAAAAAGTGACTTTTCGAGGGGCAACCTGAGATCTGCATGGCAAAACTACTATCAACTATTGAACTACTACCATGTACATATTATATACTAAAAAGGGATGTACTACTGAGAAGCGTGCACAGCAATGATATTATTAACAAATTTTATATTCTATATTGGGTATTATAACTTGCATATAACATTCTGTCTCATTCTTCTTGTCACGTTTTCCTGGTAAAAAAGTGTGTGGTTGTGGTAGTATTATAATAACCGTAATAATAATATATGTAGGTAGGAATATAGTAAGTATATCTGTAATACATACCTGTTACTGTAGAATTAGATTTTTCTTACCATTTAATTTGGTATATTTTATGTTTTATATTTTTGTATTCATATTCACACTGAAAGGATTTCTTGCATCTTGCATATAGTATGTGCGTGTATTTACTTCAATTAAAGGTAGGTTTGTTGGTAATAAACAATGTATTCCAAGTTACACAGCACAGAGGAGTGCAGAGACGCTATACATTGTATTATTTGGTAGATCATGTAATAGAGAGCATGATGATGATGAAGAATTCAATGACAGAAACCAAGAAGAGATGAAGGTATTAAAAGGCCGGGTTTCATTTCCCTGCTGATGATGAGAACGAGAATGCAATGCAATGCAATTGGAAGGAGAGAAGACCCAAGAACTCAAAATGAGATGAGATTTTAACCCTTTTTTCAAGTACATATACTGCATACTACTCTCTCCTTGTATTCCGATATAATGTGTTTGTATTGCATTGCATCAATGATTCCTACTTTCTATTCAATTCCCTGCTACTCTTACAATTTATAAAGGTAAATATTACAGTGATAAAAAAGTGTGCAAGTTTTTTTTTTGTATAAATGATGTTATGATACTACTACCGATATTATAATTTTTGTAATTATAATGTCGTGTTAATTCATATTTAATAGATGACGAGGAGAAGCATTGGAGTGTGAGGCATATTGAGCTTGGGATAAAAAAGAAATACACATTGCAAATATAAATAGAATACCACCCATATCATCGGTCTCCTCTCATATCCTTGCAAAAAGTGTGTATTAGTCATTTAATTGCACAAGTGCTTCTTCAACATTATTATCATCATCATTGTCTAATGCGTGGTTATAGTTAAAAAGGGAAAGAATCAACTGTACATGGTCGCTCATCTCGCTCAGAAATATTTAACGTGATGGATACTACTACGTACGGGTTACTAAAAAAGACATTTTTTATTATTAAATTAATTGAATACCACCCACCATCATTATCATGACTCACAACACTACCACCTGTTTTGCCTTATATTGCTCTAGTTCAACTGCACTGCTCAAAAGTTTATTTCCAGTAATTAAGTTCCACAACTTTACAAATACAAAAATATAATTAAATGTGATTATTGGTGGAGGGAGATAACACTAAAATTTCATAACAGGTTGGTATTTTAATACTTTTGATTTCAACAAACGGAAGCCGGCACTCCTTAAATTCGTTCTAATGTAATGCGGCATTAAATTTCACGAGAATTGCGCCAAAATTAGCAAGATATTTTGAAATGGCTATACATGTAGGTAATGCTATTGATTGACAAATTAGTTTAAACTGTATTCATTGACTAACTACACAGGACATGCTTTAGTTAGTAGTGACATTGCAATTGCATTGTTTATATGTGACGTAAATTGTGTTAAAAATATACAGCCTTAATTTCGAACATCGAACTATGCTAAAGTTCCATAGTCGTTTAATTTTTTTATATGTAATTATTGGCAGCAATTATTAATGGCTCAACGCACATGACAATCTAAATGAAGAATTTAAAAATAAAACCATCTTTAGGATTGCAGTAATTATTATTAACAGATGGTTTTCATGATGCCATGTTGCCCTCGTGATTAAAAGAAATTATGAGTTTTTCGTCCTGATGATGAGTGGATCAGAGTTGATGACAGGTGTAAAGTCGGATGGTGTGTAGTGCAGTGCAGTGTTTTCCTTGCTTCTTAAAATTACTTTATCGTTTTGGTATTTTTTCCGTTTCCACTTTCAACAAAGTGTAATCAAAGTGAAAAGTGTAAAGAAAAGAGCACAGTTAGTTTCGACATTAATACAAATTTTGGTGCCGAGAGGAATCAATCAATCCCAAAGGTAAAAATATAAAAATTACGATAAAATCAAACGAAGTCCAATAAATAGTTTTGGTTAGTTTATTGTTCATTGTGAAGTTGATTTATATATGAACAATTGCCTATTGTCTGTGTTCATTTTTTAATTTAGGGGTTTCAACTTTGGTGTTGGGTATCGATCGATTCAATTGAACAACACATTGAAAAATTATTGTGAATTGCTACCACGTCATTCATCAGCGACTAAAACCGAATTTCTACTCTACTACGGTACGGACTACGGATCCACTTCCTTGTTTGACCAATGTTGTAGATTAGATACTACTAGTTTTTGTATAGCCGGATATCAATGGGTGGTAAGTCGAATACTAAGACTTTTTTTGCTCCTTTGCAAAGTTTATTATTTGGTTGTAATGTTGTAAAATAGACAGTTTAGTTTAACAATTTATGGTCGCACACGTAATTACAGATAGACAAAATCTTGCTGCCCGTCAAGACCAAGAAAGACCCTTCCAACGACATATTATGGAGGTGGCCAACATCCGAGTTCGAGAGGCATTTCACAGGCTTCGACAGTTTGCTGCTGGTCACGATAATGCCCTAATAGATGTCGGTCTTGTACTTCGTGATCGTGGGGATGATGTCAACAATGCTATTCGTGTTCAGCAGCAAAACCCACAGCAGCCCCAGAACCCTCGCCAACCCCATCATCATCATGAGGTGGATATTCAGTTACACGTCGTAAGGGAAGATGGAGGTGGTGTTGCAGGTGATAATCTCATTCCTGTACCGACCAGAACGCCGAAAGTTCCAAAGACTGTTTTGATCAGCGGAGTCATTCCAATTGGAACGTTTTGCGAAGTTATGATAACCAAAGTCATAAGTCCTGCAATGTTTTGGGTACGTCCTCGTTAACGAAAAAATGAGTAAAATGAAGAGTGCATTTGTAGTAAGTAGTACTAATTATGATTTAAATTCCAATAGATTAAGCCTGTCTCATCAATTGAAGAACTGAGTACACTTGAAAGACAAATGGCAGTATTTTATGAGGATGAACATTCGCCTTTCCGTGACCCCAATTTCTTCATTGAGGAGGGGGCCTATTCTGGGGGATATTATGCGTTTTATTCAAGAAGTCAACGGTGCTGGGTTCGGTAAGTTCTCAAGAAAAAACTGCAACCATTAGTAGTTGTAAGACGATTTTTCTAATTAATTAACCTAATTATTATTATTATTGTATGTGTTTATAGGGCAATTTGTGGATATGATGGAGTGCTCGTTACGCGTAATACCTCAGTCAGCATGTATCTCCTGGATCATGGAAAAGTGGAACATGTTCCAGCTACCAGTATTCGTCCTCTGCAATCAAGCTTTTGCAAACTTCCGGCTCAGGGCCTTATGGCAGCTTTTGTTGGAGGTTAGTAATCAGGGCATTAGAAATTACTTATTTTGTTAATATGAAAGAAAGATCTAACAAAAAAAAATTCCCTCAGAATCACATGACAATGCCCAAAACCGTTGGACTCCCGAAAGCTGTATTGCCTTACGAAGTCAACTTCAAGGGAGAAAATTGCAAGTCGCCGTAATTAGGAAATGCAGCATTGACTTTCCCTCAAGATTTAGTAGAGCTGAGGTAGTTTTAAAAGAGTCACCGAACAGCAGTAGCGTGTAAGGCTTACAAATTACATAATCACAATAATTGCTAATTTTATAATCTGTTCAACTTTTGCATAAAATAAAAGTATTATTAAATCTTTGTCGTTTCAGTATTACCGCCTGGAACGCTATAGAAGCCAGGTTCATAAAAACACCGCAGTTAACATTCTCGATCCCGATGCGATGATGATTGATGATTTTTAACAATGTTCAAAAATTAAAATTATCCATGAAATGAAAAAGACTGCAATCAATCAAATGAACCAACTGCCGTTATTACATCATCGCCCGCCGCGAAATAATAATATTACTGATTTACAATATACATACATAAGTTAAGAATAATCATGTATTTTTGTTAAGAGTTTCAATCAATAAATTATTATAAAAAGCGTGTAATAGTAATAAATTATGAAATCGATGCTTGCAGTTGTATTTCGTTGTGGTCGTATGTTGCTAATTGTCCTTGTGAGAAAATCCGGGTATTTTGTTTTCTGCTTTACAATAATTTCAATAATGTTTTTATTGATTTCCTCAAAAATTCAAACAATGTTACAACAAATAAATAAATGTGTAAACTATTTATATATCTTGTAGAATATACAGAAAAAATAATTAATTAATTTTTATAAATCAAACAAGCTCAAGGAGTGTTATTTTATCTACAACTATTGCATTATTTATATTTAGTTCACGGGGTTTTGTTAATATTAATTCACTTCATTTTCAGCTCAAGTGCCAACAACGGATCCTTCGCAAAGTACTTGTGTAAAGGGAAGACATCCTCTTTTTTTACCCAATCGGCACTCCCGTCATCAACAAATAATAGAAAAACCTTCCCATCCCTCCAATTCTCCTCAATGACCCTTGCGCGTTGCCACACTTTCTCTTGTGCATCATCGTCCCTTGGTGGTTTCGCAGCCACATACTTGCCAGTGGCATCCGCTTCCATAAAACTTGCCTTGATATCCGCATCACATCCCCCATTTTCGTAAAACTGGGTAAGTTCCGTGGACAAACGAACCGCAGCATCAAAATGCTCATCCATGTGAATCCAAACAGAGTCTGGATTATTTAACGGGGACATCACGGTGGCCCTGTGAATCTTGCCAGGTTTAAGATTCTCCCGTAGTAGAAGGATGGACTCCCATTCCTCAGGGATGAGCTCCATCGTTTGTAAAATTTCGCGGACGAGGGTGGGTTTCTCAGTTATTCCGAGAATTTCTCCGAAAGACTTATCGTGCCCGTTGAAGGACTCAGTTGGCTCAAACAAAGATACCAGCAACCTGTTGTTGTAAAAAGGCAAAATTTAGTAAACAGTTAATATAGTATTAGCCTAATGCTTATTACTTTGTTAGTATTTTGAATTCCTCTTACTCGGGCCCGAATATTGATGGATCACAAGCATCTACAACAGCATACAGATCCTTGTTTTCAATCATCTCTTTCAACAGTTCAATGTCGTTAAACTCACTGGTCAAAAAATCGGTAATTTGACAAATAACAGAACCTTCTGCCATTTTTTGTAGTTCGGCAGGTAATTTAATCATCTACAAAAAATATCAATAACACCTAGTTAGGAGATCACAATTTTTAAGGTCACAATATGAAATAAACAAAATCTAAAAAATATTTAAATTATTTTTATTATCTAAATAGATCTATACTGAATTCCTATCAGCCTTATCTTACGTCAGATGCTGAAACAACAAGCTTATCTCTATAGTCCACATATTCCACATGATATTTATCGCCTTCAATTTTGAGAATGGTAGCACGGAAGTATTCTCCACCGAAATTGGCAAGACAGGTATCTCCAACTTTCTTATCAAATTTCTGTCCTTTGATTTCCTGTCAAATATATTTTTTTCTATTAAATTGGTTTAATTTTAAGATAAAAAATTTAGTTGAAGATATAACACTTTTCGTACAGCCGGTGTATTTTCAATGTAAGCTACAATCTTGTCTTGAATCGTGTTAACATGTTCAGGCTGCATCTGCAGAACGCATTTTATTTTCCCGTAGTCCTTCTCGTCCTTAAAGCACTTAACACCAAAGACAATCACCTTCAATCCGATCCAAGCACTGTAGTCTGGTACCGGGAATCGCCCTACTTTAATATGAATTGATATGCGTAAGGAATATTACTTGGCGATTTGGAATATTGATTCAATTTAATTCATTATAGCAAATCAACTTACTTGTTGCAGATGGAGTAAAATAACCCAATGGATATGGTTGGGCCACAGCCGAATGAAAGAAACTTAAAGACACGTTCACATTGTCTACTTCCAAAATAGCTTCATACGCCTTTGAATCCGGGTAGTAATCCAAAAATGTGACAACCTGGGACGTTTGCCCCGTAAAGTCCGCCTTGTAGTCCCTGTCCAATGGCCAGGATGTTGCATTTTCAGGACATATCTGGGCCAGTTTGCAGGAAACCAAAAGCCTAGGAACTCGAAGTATGTCCGGTGTAATAGAAAGAACATCTTCCTTTGACTTGGTCAACACTCCCCCAAAATCGACAAGAAGGATGTCCAGATTGTTTTCTCCAATTCCGAGCACTTCGCTTCTATAAAGAGCCATGTCGGACTCATTCGAAACCCTATGTTCCACCAAAACAGGCATTCCGACGTAGAATAGCATATCATCAATTCTTTGGATCTCAACAGCATCCTTCTCCAACACGGCCTGTTTTAACGTTTCAAAGTGCTGCTCAAGTAACTTCGATAGGATCGACTCATACTGAGCGTTCATGTCGTCATCAATTTGAACCATGAAGTCGTACGGGTTCACGACGTAATTCACTTTGTATTTGTATCCGTAATTGGAGGTGATAGGTCGTTCGAAATAGGTGACATGGGCCTTGTAAAGCTTCTCTGCATCAGCGGACGCCATCGTTGAATTGCTAATAATTGTTTTCCTTAATTCAATCAAATAGGAAATGAAGATGATGACAGGACAGGAGCCTGATGCTATACAACAACAAAACAAATTTATTTAAACACTAAATAATACACTTTAATTAATCAATTCTACTCTGATTTTACTGTTTCCACCCGCCAAACTTTCACAACAAGATTATAGCAATGTTCAACCTAAGTAAAATATTAAATGCGACGATAAAAATAAACAACATAATTACCTATTAATTTGTCAGTTAATTAAACTTTGAAAATTCTTTGACTTTGTGTCCGCGCGGAATCAACAAAAAGGTCACGAATTGCGTATCTTGAAAATGGACCTACCGTAAGAAATGCATTTGATAAAAAAAAGTCCCACCAATATAATAAACTATAAATGTGCGTGCACGTGCCAACAACACAAGCCAAATTCAAAAGTTTTGTTCACATACTCACCGGTGTCAAGGTTATCCTAAACAAACTCTACTTACAGTTTAGTAACTTGCTATTTTAACTTGTAACAGAAAACGTTATTTAAATTATTGTCTGTTGGTTTAATTAATTAAAAATATCCCTGAATTAATTTTTGGTGGTGCCATACCAATACCATGTTTCAGTCAATGGCCTTTACTTATTTCGTCACAAAAGTCTGCTTAAAAAAGAAACGCATGCTTGCGGCGGGAGGTGTAAGTGTAATTGATATGGCGGCAGTCGTAGCAGCAAGTCAGTTCAGTGCAAACAGATTGCAGTGAGCATGAAACCGTATCTAGGTATTTAAAAAGATGCTTTCTTGAAAAAATTGATTTAAAAAAAATTATGCAAAGTACGACGTGCACGGAATTTCTGACTTCATTTATCATTATCATTCATCAATGAGATTATGCTAATGAAAGCAGCTTCGTATTTACATATTACATTGATACATGCACCTCATCTAAGAAATTTTAATAAATCAATTTAAAGTCACGAGGGTTTCACTAAAAACTTGTGAGTGGACTTCATTCAAGCCATCATCAAGAAATTTTTTATGCCTCTTTTCATGTACCATAGTTATAAATGATGTGATATGATAATCGAATTCTCCAAATGCAAAAAAACAACCAGTATTATTATCGGTTGTCAAGCAAACTTTTTTATATTTATTTTAAAATAAACAAATATTAATAGCTGGAAATTATCTGACATGACTAAATTTTCACCTACTTTTGCGACTTAGTTAGACGTGGTTGTACTTGCAAAATAATATTTGTAATTTGCCAAATGTAAGCCGTTGTAACTTGCAACCTTGCAAGTCAAAGTTGTTTTTCTAGTTTTTTTCATACAGAGTCTGTCTCAATAATTTAGTATTTAATCAATTAAGGGAAGTCAACATGATACCTATGGTTATAAAAACATCAAGTAAAGTCGTCATAGTAAAGAAGAAAAAATCTGAAAATAATATTATTTTTAAACAGAAAACGAAAAAAAATATATCTATTATCTATGTATGAACATTTCCATTACGTTACATAATATACATACGTATATGAATACATACGACGGGTTTTACTATTTTATGAGATTTTCACAAGGCATGAGGTCTTGCTTAGTGCTCACATTAATTGCCAAAAACCCTGCACTGGATTTGTAAAATATTTTCATTCGTCGGTAAGTAAAAATTTACGACGCCCTTGGTCTTGCATGGATCGTTATCTATCATGATTCCAGTGCATAGAATTGCAATAAACCCTATTACCACTTGAATTAATGACCGATGGAGTGCAAGTAACTTAATATTAATTTTGTATTACTACTGATCTTATTTATATTATAATATAAAATGATACATTATTATTTGAAGTTAATGATTTTTCATCCCCTACTACCTCCAGGGAGAACAACCGTGGGGGATGGATGAAAATTGTATGGAGTTAAAGACCTTGTGTCATAGTATGTATATGTACCAAGTTTAGTGCCTATAGGTGGGCATGTGGTTTTTTCATAATTTTTGACCTCATACCCGCGGGGGTTGAAAATTATTATGGCTTTGAGGTCATTGTCATTTGTGTACATTTGGTTCGGTTGGGTTCATTAGAGCGCAAGTAAACCAACTAACCAACAGCAGATTTGATCTCTATTCTTACAAATGCCCAATCTTGAGTTGCATTGTACCTTGTTTTTTTGTAGAATTTTTTATCGCATACGTGGATTGATGAATGCTTTTAAAATGTTATTTCACATTACGATAATAATTATTATCATTTTAACCGCGATTTTGAAAACACCACGAATGGTATGCATCCAACTCACGTACGTAAGTGCATCCACTAAACCACCTATTAATTTGGTAAAAATTAAAAAAATCCAGAACAATTTCAACTATTGCAATTTTTTCCGCTATGCGACCACGCGATTAGTATGCCATGCTGCAATGGTCTCGTAAAAAATATTATTGTCCGAGGTTTCGATCAAAACTAAAGAATTTGACTCTGATATTGGAAATGTAAAATATGCACCTAATACCTATGTACAAAAGCGGACATGTACTCTCTAATGATTCAGATTACACACAAGATAGGTCCAAAACAAGATGATAAATTGATTATGATACTATAACAAAGATAAACCCTATTAAACGATTAAAAAAAGGATCGTAATGCTTTAGTTAAAGCTTTAAAAAAAGAGTTAAAGCTTTAGTGCTCTACTATGTTTGAACCAAATTTGGTGCA
>JAHZNC010001715.1:0-53781 GCA_027744095.1 Zhuqinia jingwanae
AACGTATAATTAAATGGAGTTTTGCTATTAGTGCTGATATAGTGTCGTGATTGGGTTTCATGCACCGTGAGAAAATTTCCTAAAATCATGATCCTGCAAAAACTAACCTGTTGTCAGTTATGGGTTTATCCACGGACCAACAAACTTTTCATTCCCCATCAACATAAACGTCATCAATCCATCTAAAGACGAAGAAATTATTTAATTTAAACTAAAATAGAAAAACAAAAAATAAATAATAATTGCTTGTGAAGTAATTTTTAGCTATGCTGGATTGTTGTTTGGACAGAAACAACTTTACACAATCAAAATTTAGCATTTAAAAAAATAAACCCATGTAATACATACTCACTAATACCCATACAATACTTAGTATACAATCCAATGTAATTAAACGATAATTTAGAACATTTTTACGAACTAATGTATTCCCCATTCATTATTACTTACACAAGCCGTGATTTGTTTATTTGTTTATTGACGCATTCATTTATTTTATAACACACACATACTTTGTACTTGCATAAAAACTGTAGTGGAGGTATCTTTCCAAATCTATGTTTTATGAGTTATTCATCGAACTAACCTATTTATGATTTTATTTTTTATTTATTTTATATTATAGCTTACACATTTTGATAGAAAGACCAAAAACACTTAGTTAAATGGGATAATGTACAAACGTATGTATATCATTTGTCAATTTAAACAATTTCCTTACTTGATTAATCATACAATTCTTCAATTATTTGACAGACAGAATTTCTGGTAATTCTCTCGTTTTGATATAGCAAGGACCTGTCTATGCGTTCGTCTATACCCGATTCATGTGAAAATTTATTCTTTTATATGCTATTAATACCTACAAATTCAACAGTTTACTTATTTATAATTCATCCAAATGATTTATCGCGGGAAAAGACAATTAGTTTTCATGTTTGCAATACATAAAATTGGAGTACTAGTATTTTTTAAGCTTATTTTAAAATGGGTATATCTGTATGTTTTTTATTTGCTATTTGCCTAATGAATACAAATGGATGAACAGCCAAGCTGGAAAGCCCATTTGTTTGTCAGCGTACAATTGATGATAAAATGTAGAGGGATGATTTTAATGCTCCATTTCTTGAAAAAGAGATTTTTCATCTAACACACATTTTAATACCATATATTATTTTTGAAAGTCAAAAATCATCTTTTTTACAAAAAAAAATCTGCAAATGGTCAACAACAATTAACAGTACAGCAATAGTCAGTTGTCAGTTTGAAAAATTAGTTTGAGCTTATTATTTCTTTAAAATTTACTAAAAAACGATTTTTTACACAGCAGTGCATTTATTTTTGTTGTTGCATTTGGTTGTATTGTTATTTGGAATATATAAATTTTAGGTAATTGATTAAGTTTAAAAAGTCTGTTCCCGCTTCCTCCAACGAACTCCTAAATCTCTCGAAGGCCATATAGAAGTATTTAAGCTTTCTTTCACGTTTTCATAAGTATTCTCTGTGTAAACCTCAAAATTTCTAAGAATGTAACTGGATAAAAGTTTCACTTGGCTCATGGCAACTTTATAACCTGTATGCATGGTAATAAATTAAAAATACAGACAACTTGTAACTTGTTATTAGCTTTAAAAATTGAGTTACTTTTTTAAAAACATTTTTGTTAATTTACCAATGCAATTTCTTGGTCCATGTGAAAATGGGAGATACGCGAATGGAGATCTACTTCTACTGTTTTCCGGTAGAAATCTATTTGGATCAAACTTGTCCGGTTCTGGCCAAACGTTGGGGTCTCTGTGAACCAGCCCAGGAGAAATAATAACCAGTGTTCCTTTCCCCAATACTAAATCATCATCTGAAAGAATCAACGCAATCTATACCCATTTACGTTATTACTTGAAAATGTTATAGGATATTTGGAACAAAAATGTACCTATTTTTAGTTGAGACCCTAATTCCCGTGCAAAAACTGGAATGCTCGAATAAAGTCGAATGCTCTCTTTTATGCACATTTCCAAATACTTCATATCACAAATAGCTTCCATGGTTATTTCTCCATCTTCTTCATCTGCATTATCCCCGTTTAATGTGTAAAATACTTCATCAATTTCTTTCCGACATTCAGCCTAAATAATGTAATAATTTTTAGTTCTGAGAAATGGCTGAACAACTTCAGTAATTAATTAACAAACATGCATATGCATATTTATTTACCTGTAAATCCGGACGAAAAGCCATGTTAAGCAGGAAATAGTTCAAAGTTATGCTCACTGTATCGTATCCCGCGGAAAAGAAATTTGTAACCTCCGAGAAGATTTCTGCTCTTGTCAAGCCAGCGATTTTCATATAGTCGATAACACTTTTGAACTGCTTTTCATCATTACTTTTCTCGCTTACTCTATCCAAACTCTAAAATCTTAAAACCATTTTACTATCAAGCTGGTGGCATAATTTGTTGTATGTAGGGAAGTAAATTTGAAATGAACGTTATTTCAGATATCGATATCTTACGTTGTCAAGAATTGAGCTTAGACACGTCACGATATTATCCATTTCTTTCTTTTTGGCATGAAACTTCCAAATGGTCTCGTACACAAGCCATGGATGATTAAGCCTGTATGATGTTATATTTTGTCCGCTATGTATGTTGTACATTGTGTTTGTGATCAAGTTAAAAACGAAAATTAATTACCATTGATCATCATTATCCGTATCACTCTAATGAGAAACCGGGGTAATTAAACCGCTCCGTAGGTTCTTTTAAACATTATTATTATTTTACCGAGAAAAGTTCTTGTGCACTGCTAATTTGTCCTCTTCGGTAAGAGTATCCCGGCCAAGCATCATGTCTGGATTTTAATAATTACCTTATCAATTAGCCTGTACTATAGTGATGTGATGTCAAAGACACGTTTTACTAACTTACCTGCGATAGTGTCAAAGGTGTAGTCATGAAGCATTTGATGTAAGGTTTTGCACTTGTCTTTTCTTAAAGTTCCACAATCAGCATTTTCATTATCATTTATAGTAACATGAAGATTTGCTGACATGGAACTGACAGTTTTCTTAGCATGTCTATTAAACACTGTAAGATAGGACTTGATAGATTCCAAGGTAAATGCCTTTGATAAAATAGTCCTGTGATGTTTCCACATTGTAACTGTTTGAAAGTTTAAAACAATAGATCGTTTCATATTGTTGTTAAGAACAATGATTTCTGATATATATATAAACAGAAAAATGCATTTATTAACTATTTGATGTTCCGGCTAAACCATCTTTCATGAAACCAGGGAACATTACATTGTATAACAAAGGGTACTTTTTAACATGTCCAGGGTCATTGGAAGAAAGTAATTTCTATATTTGACAAATTCAAAAAAAAACACTCTTTTCATGTTACAAATTAATAAGATATTGAAAGGATTTATGTTTATGCATGCAAGAAAGGTTGAATTTAGTTTTAAAAAAGTATGGATTTACCTGCACCCAGATTGATTTGCTTAAAAGTATGACCGTCTTCCCAAAAATGGTCATTTTAAATGTGTATCCATAAGAAGAAATCCATGAACTAATCAGTGAAGTCATATCTGTACAGTATGGTGGTTTGAAGTAATAAAATATTAATTATTGTCTGGCCATTTAAAATTGAGTTTGTTAAGTACATTCAATCACTTGTTCATAAAGAATTTAAATATATGTATTTGTTCATTAAATATATGTAATTACCCATGTGCAATAAAGGATAAAGTGGACCAATTAAGGGAAGGGATGGCAATGAAGGAATGACACCATCTCGGCTTCCTTTAGAGGAATTGATGAACTTGTCAGAGAGTTTGATAACTCCTCCCAGTCCAATAGCAATTAGAATTGTGACGACAATAGAGACAGGAAAAAAGTTATTTTCCCACCACGTATTTGAGGTGGTTTCATGATGTCCATCGGAAATTGATTGATTTTCGCTAATGAAAAGTCCCCAAATTGTTTCCATTTTTATATATGATTTCTTTAGTGTACCTATGTGTGTGTATGTATGAAGAAGGCTTCTGGAATAAGTCAGATTGGATGAAATGACAAACTCTTAGTTTGTATTTAGACAAACAATTTTATTCACGACATCCTAATGAATGAATTCATGACTACTTTCCATCCTTATTGGAGTAGTAACTACTCAGTAGTTACCACTTTACTTGACGAATGTCTGAAAAATAGTACTGAACTATATTCAAACCTGCTCATGGTTTTAAAAACCCCTATCATATGAGTTTCTATGACTATGACTTTCTGCGTTATAGAACGAAACTTGCTAATTATGCTATTTTTTATATGGCTGTGTGTAGGGAAGTCTATGAAAATTAAATCACAGAGCTGTAGTTCAAAACCACGATGAAATCATTGATTACTTACCACATCCGTAAAATGGTCTGTTTGAGTTGAAAATTGACTTCGTTTGTTCAATAACACCACAAATTATCGTGCCATTATTGTGATAATGATACTGATTGATTCACATACTGGGTTATTCGGAAATGCCCGGTGTGATCTGTTTTCTACAAGTGTGACCCTTGAATGCTTTTTCGTGAGAGTTGTAATGGTTGGTTTTGTTTTATATGACGTAACTTGGCAATACGTGACGAGTTTATATGGAATAAAGCTCCAAAATAACGACAATAACAATATGTAAAAGTAATCGGGTAAGTGCAGATGAAGACACAAAAGTAATTAATTTCTCAACACACTACATTATGTGCAAAATAATGTAACGCTGTTAACTAACGACTAAAGCCATTTACTTTATCCTCCGTATATAACGTAATTTATTGTGCGACCACAACATCAATATTATTTGTCTGTTTAATTAGATAGCATGTACTAGTATACGTATTTCTAAAACAATATATTGTACCTTGTGGTTACTTTTCCGTGTAATCACTCTGGTGCTTTAACCTTATTTTGCGGTGTTTTAGTGAACACATCACCTACACAATTAAAGTAATTATTTAATTATTTGCTAGACCAAATACCGAGATCAAATATCAAGTTCAAATAGGTCTACATAATTTATAACCTGCATAATTTGCTACGACATAATATCTTAATATTTTAAACTGGATTTTTATGCGCATATAATTATAATTCCTTTTTAAGCTGAATTATATATATACATATTATAAGTGAATGAGCTCGTTATTTTAAATTATCCAGTACCGACACCAACAGGAAACGGTACATTACGCGAGTGCAATTTGTGCCCGCAAATCTATGATTGTGTGCTTCCAAGTATTTCCTGCTTGACAATGGAAATGGTCATCTTTAATTATCAGTTAATTAGCAATTTAAAATTCAAGATTAATGCAGTGTATTTTGTTCAATCAGTGAAATAAGGAAACTTTTAAACATTCAGCCAGCCAATTTTTATGTCCACAAAATGAAAACATAATATCATACCACATCAAATATACAAGATTAAAGCCCCAATGAGTGAGCATTTATGACGTTCATTGTGAGTTTTTTCCAGTTCTGTTAGACCTGGAATGTCAAATTTCTTACGTTTGTGACAAAGAAATGATTCATGAATTGAATATAATTATTATAATTATCCATCATACGATTTAAGGAATGTAGTTAATGAAAATAAATGTACTTCAGGATTAATGAGAACAATTTGTCAAGAACTAAACCCCACAATTTTTATTCATTTAGTTTGATGGGAAATTTTATCACAATGATGTTCAATTACACATACATGTACCGTATACCTATCAATCAACTAAAAAACAACATTTGGCATTGTTATAGTTATTTATGTGTATATAATTCAACATATTGCATACATATTGTTTTTGTATATATTTATTGTATACGTGTTTGCTGTTTCTAATTGTGTCACGTCACAATGTCAAAGCTCATTTCATACTTCGACGCTTCAAAGTCATGTTAATTGCATGTTCAGGTCGTAATGACGCCTCAGCAAAAAATTTAATGTTGCTCAGTTCATCTGTAGTAAAAATTTCAAAATGTCGCAGAATCCATGTGAGCACAACTTTTATCTCCATCATAGCAAACTTTTTCCCTGTTACAAAATAAAACAAATGTGATGCATTATTACATTATTGTCTAATGCGTGAAAACAATAAATAGTATTCTTTGGGTTACACAAAATTGTCGTATTCCCATAGTAAAAATCTTATATTTTACCGATGCAGTTGCGCAAACCACCAGAAAAGGGTATGAATGCAAAGGAATCGCGACTTTTTACATTTTCCGGGAGAAACCTATCTGGATCAAACTCAATTGGATTTGGAAAATATTTATTTTCACGATGTATCACCCATGGTACCAGCACAATCACTTGACCAGCTGGTAATTCCAAATAATCGTCCACTTTTAAACAAGTGTCCAGCCTTCTCGCAAAAGTTGGAACTGTAGATGTCAAACGGAAATTTTCTAGTATGCATCGTTCCATGTACTTTAAATCGGATAGATCCTCCATAGTCAAATCATAGTCGAAATCTGCATCTGATTCGCTGTAAAGTCTGGAACTAACAAGTAGACTATCCACCTCTTCCCTACATTTTTTCTGTGTTCCATCAAATTAATTTTGCTATACACATTTCATATTTATTAAAGTAAAAAGAGACAACGTGATAATAAGGTGCTAGAGTACGCACCTGAATTTCTTGGTTACGAGCCAAATGAAACATTAAAGTATTTAGGGCTGTAATGGTCGTCTCAAATCCCTTTTTAAAACGGACAAAAAATAAACTGGGATAATAAATGTTCTGCAATTAATGCCATGATCTTCATTTTAAACACATTATGACACCACTATTCTCATAATCATGATAAAAAATTACTGCAATTAAAAAAGATGCTATTTCCGCATATATTTCATTGTCTGACATTCTACTGTGTATCATCTCCTCTATCATATTTCTGGAAGATTTTTTATCTCTATCATTTGATGATCCACTATTTCCAGTTCCATGCGTACATGTAGCAGGGCAAATTGAAAACTTTAGAGACGATACTGGAGAGTTTATCAATGATGATGACTGGATTTCTAACTTGCATGCATCAATGACCTGTATCAAAATCGGTATGAATATTAGATATTATGTAACTCTACATATTTTTTAATGAATTTAGTGTACACATAAAATTTATCACATTTATAACATCAGACCAAACCTGCTTTAATGAATGCGTCAATTCCCTCCAAAGGCCATCCAGTTCCCATTTCTTTGGATGCAATTTCCACAGCCATTCAATAAATAATTCGGGATGCATCAAGCGATACAAAGTGATTTCTTTTGCCCTGAAAAGACAATGTTTCAAGCTTCCTACAATATTTTTTCACCCAAATATTTGCAATTTGTGAATCTAACTAGATACATACATTAATTGTCAATTTGCTTTGTTAACCTGTGAATATTACGTTGCGTATCATAGTTTGTTTCATCCGAGTAGCGCCTTGCTCCACAGCAAGCTTCTATAATAGAGGTAGGTATTTTACGTATGTCAGTTATACATATTTATGTACTTTCAAAATACTAGTATTTGTGATGTAGTTATGCTGTATCATCTTTCGGGAATAGATAAATTTCTAATGTGAAAAATGGTTACCTGTAATGGTTGCAAGTACTTGGAAGTCAATGGTTTCCGTTATCTTGCGAATGTCAAGTTCTTCGTCATTGTCATCAGTTGAATACTTCCCTTGGACCCCTTTCACAATGAGTTTTGCACGAGTGTTCATGATTTTCAAGTAACTTTGAAAATTTTTATACGAGAAAGCTCGATTTGCTATGCTTCTGTGAAAGCTCCATGACTGATGATCCTCTACCAGCAATCCAGTCCTTAAAATATTTTCAAAAATCTTGTCGTATATGTACCTTGGTTTGTTCAGGTGATTAGCATTGGATGAAGTTAGCACTTTCTGTGAGTATTGAACATATAAATATACATACGTTTAATTTAGAGTGGTTTTTATTATATTGTAGTTTTATTTTGTCAAATTGGGTATTACGGTAAACCTTAATAACAGTAGCGTCCGAAACTATTATCGCGGATATTTTTCCAAAAGGCATTTCGTAAATTGATCCGTACTTACGAGATAGCTCTTCAAATACTTTGACACCATCTAAAATATAAGTGGGATTACAAATTTTCAGCATGTGATGTGATTATATGGAACATTTAAATATAGAGCACTTGAACTTGAAATTGATTCCGACCATTTCTCAATTTGAAGGGTGTGTAAAGTCCATCAATCAAGGGAATTTTTACTGGGAACCAGGAAATTCTTGGAATAGTATCTCGACCATTTGCAGTTTTTCTTCTCATCTTTCGTTTTGTACGATGTCCGATCCATAACAGCAGACAAAGAGTGCCACAAATCAATAGAATTGTTGTCTGTGGAAGATAGCGGAAACTTGAGACTATATTCAAACATTTTATTTCTGCTAAAATCCCTGCTTTTAATGTGCAATTATCCCCTAAGCTCCAAAATTGCATCATATTAAATAAATGCTAAATTTAAACTATGTAACAAATCGACTTCAAATCCAGTGGAAACGTCCAAGGAACAACAAAGCCGTGTGCGTGTGTTCGATTCCGAGGTTGTCATAAAACTGGTACAGTGTATCATTATATTTTCTTAATAAGAATAATAATATCTTTCGTTCAAATATGATAGTAAAATTGTAAATTTGTATTTTTGATAAGCGATGTAATAAACTAAAATTATGCCAGCCGTCGTATCATTCGTGATCCGCAGTAATTATTTTTTTAAATGCTCCTCCAGAACGCACGCGATCCGATCCATGACTTTTGCACAATAACAAGGAACAAATTATATAAAAACTGTTTCCGATATTATATTATCGTAGTACACGGACCACAAAGATTTAATAAACTTTAAAATATACTAAGCACAAGATACTGGAGATTTTTTATTTTTTTATTTGAGATTTCGGTAACGTTTTATCTCTACAAAAGCCATTACCACAGTTAACTATATTACCACTTGTATTGTCATTGTCATTATTACACTGTACTATTTTGTCACGCTTTGCCTGAGAAACACACAACACAAAGTAATTATTATATAATTCACCTAGTTTCGTCCAAAATGACAAATTGCATGCAATAACTATCAAAATGCAAAGAGACAACCATTATTTTTTATGACAAAAAATCAGATATGAAAAAAAAAAAAACATTTTCGTCACATATCCGAGTGCAATAATACATTACGTTTCATTCTTAATGCTGATTCATTTCATTACCCTTTCTTTTACTCTTTCCATCTGCCTGAATCCTTGGACCATAAAAATAGAGATACATGTAATTGCTAGGCAGAATATGAACTTGCTGAGGCGTACGAAACTCGGTACACCTATTTCGCTTTGTAGAAATGTCATGAAAAATGAAAATGGATGTATGTATCATCATCACATTATTATATGTACTTATGTAAATATATAGGCAAGTAAACACTATTATTATAACTACTCACTATAGTATAATGTATAATGCATTTTTTTGTGAGAGTCGTGAGTACAATTCATTCTTGATGTACATCAAAAATTGGTTTCATTATTTTAAGCGTATTTATTTTCAAATATCAAAACATTGTATGAAAAGTTAACGACTATACATTTTTAATATACAACTTATTTGTGTAAAATGAAAAAAAAATCATTGATTGAAATTTGTCTTGAAAATACACACGTGGAGATACAGGTACACAAGCAAACCCCATTGTTTCCTTTGTTAACTTATTCGGTTCAAAGGCGTCCTTTATAGATGGCGACATCTGTATGGATGACTGATTTGGAGCACACTTATATCGGGAATCTTTTCCTTCAAAGTATTCAGCAACTGATTTGATACCCTATCTTCTTCAACAACGATACTTAGTTTATGAAGACTTGGTAGATTCAAGAAACCATCAACTATTGACCTTTTCGTTAATTTTGTGGGGAGAACATCATCTGGGGAGATTACGTCTTCCAGTTCGTCATTGTTGTACCGATGATTTTCCATTACAAAAGAACGTAATTCTGAAGGAAACGTTGACATTCAAAATAATTAAAGGGACCTTTTAAATGTCAACGTTTCAACGTGAATAAGATTTAAAATCTTATTTTGATTCCAATAATACCTGTTAAATCTTTTATGTTCGGCCAATGCTCTTTACGCTGATCAAATACCAATGATCCCGAAGGGATCAGTTCCTTTGTTCGTATATACCCGCAGATCCCATCATCATCCAACTTATCCTTCAGCACTGTCAAGTGTTTTAGCTCAATCCAAAATGTACAAACATCCCTGAATGATTCATTCGTCATTGGAATTTGTAAAGTCTGCACTCTGGGCATCCAGGAAATGAGTCTCATGATGTCGAGCACTGTGCAATCAAAATCATATCGCAAATCCCACACCGACCTCAGCTTCAGACGCTGATCAGATTTAATGAAGCCCTTCAACAAATATTTGTCTAGTGTGCGGGATCTCCAATGATTGATTACGTGTAGTCGCTTCAAATTTGGAGTGCATTTTAGGAAAGTCATATCCTTAAAAGTTTTTCCAAGTAAAATTATTTCTTCCAGAGAGGTCATGACCACGGATGGGAACGTTAAAGATTCTTCATTCGAACAATCTCGAAACCGTAACTTCTTCAAAGTCTTCTGGTAGGTGAGAAGCAGGCTATCTAGTTTACCTGCATTCTCAGATCCTTTAAAAAGATGGGCATCCAGACTTAGGGATTCTAATGGCAGTTTGGCAGTTATTAACAGTTGAGGAATTAGTATTTCACGATGATGAATAAAGTTGAGTCCGCTGTGATAAAAAAAACAAGTCCGACTTGACAGGCCAACTTTACATAATATTTTATTACCTATAAACATATATGTGATTGAAATATAATTTTTGTGGGTCCGATTCTAAAAAGGATGCTTTTCAAAAATTCTTACACATCTTGAACGTGAATATTAATTGATTTTAACTGCAATGCACCCAAATTATGGTTTCGCACAAGTTGAAGGGATTTTAACATCGACTCCATCTCATTTACCCAATTTGTTAGTCCGTACGGAGAGAAAAGCTCAAAAATCTGTCATCCAATCAAATCAATGAAGTTTTTACATATAAATTTTACAAATGCAATCTGGAAATGAATACAATTTCTAATTTAAAATTTAAAACCCACCATCATATTTGGAAAATGAGAGAATAACTCTACCCATTCAATCTTAGGAATGCAATAAGATATCTTCAAACTGTGTAAACTTTTATTGGCATCATTACAAACAATGGGAACAGATCCGCTTGAATTGAGATCCCGTTGACCAATGGGTCCTTCAAACTGACACGAAAATTTAAAGATCTTTACATTGGGCGTAAACTTGCATAACAATACGTCTCGGTACGCCCCATAATTGTTCAGCCGGCCCCCAAAGATTTGCAGGTTTGTAATCAACGGCCCACAGTCCATCCAAAACTGTTTCAGAATCGCATTACTTGGACCACATTTCAGATTACGAAAGAACATCAGTTTGACATTACGATAGGGCCAGTGTGAGCGAGAAAGTAAATCATTGTGATTGCTCTCCGATGATGTTCTGTACAGTTCCACGAAGGATACCATACTCATGAACTTGTTCCTTTCGAAAACGGCATCTCGAGCGTGTTCATACAACGTGATAGGGCCCATTCGCTCACTCCAAAATGGAAGGGAAATGTAGTGCCAAAGCTTGCATACTATCCGACACTTGGAAAGATCTTTGGAGGAACAAAATTTAAAAATGTTTTCCAGGATCTGATTTAAAAAAATTCGAAGGTAAAAGGAATAAGTAGTTGGCATCAAAAAAAATAAGTTAGCTTATTCTGAGAAAAAGAAAACAAACAAACTAAAAACAATAATAACATTCAGAAGGCGATATGCAAGAATTGAAATTTCATACGAGTGGATTCAGTAAGGGAGCAAGCTCTTGATGAATGTGGGAAGTAGAACTTTGGTTGGGTTGATTTTCTATCATTTTTAAATTGTTTGTCTGTAGCATCCCAGGCTTATCCAAAAAAAAATAGCACGAAATTACACACACGCGACTTGAATTATCAATTTGAGATTTTACTTTAAAATGTAGCGCGAGAATGAATATACAATGATTCCTCAAAATGTGTTTTTTTTTCGAGTAAATAAATATTGAGCTTAATTTTAGGCCTTTGGCGAATGTACGTATGTCCTGTAAAAGGTAACAAGGTAACGTAATCTATTGATGGGAGAGTTCAATGCAAAGGATGGGGATGGTTGTGACTTTATTTAGATTATGTTTCGAATGCATATTTCTTTAATTTTTCGATAATTACACAAATTCTTCTGAATTTGATGTTGATTTGTTGGTTAACATTTTATGTATGGAATGGTTATATAATCTTGGAGATTATTCAAGTATGGATACAACCTAAACTGAACATGTTAGTTCTTATATTTAACATATTGAAGTGCATGTAATGCATACGTATTTCATAACGTCCACGATAATGACGACATCTGTAGCAGAACCATATCAGAAGACCTTCAGTGCATTTGTGCATTTTGCAAACGTTAAATACAAATGATTACTTTGAAGTAAAAGTTTACATGCAATTTTAGTTCAATAGTTTTGCAATTCTGACACTGGAGTACTGTGGAGTGGGGTAAATTATTCAGAAACTTTCAAAAGTGAATTGGCTTTAAATAAAATAATTAGTACAAAATAAAATAGGTAAGTTTATTAAATTTTATAGTGACATTTTTCAGATTTTAAAATAAAAGAAATTACTAATTTTACAACATAATAATTCTTAATAATTATCATTTTTTTTATAAAATGTTAAATGAGGAAGCTACACAATGTTAGTCCCAAGCGAACATCTCGATCCCCTTACAATAAAACCTAAAGATATTATTGTACATCTTTACGAAATTGAGAAAACAATTGGATCCGGTGGATTTGGAAGGGTTTTTCGAGCAACCAACATTATCACCGGTAAAAAAGTCGCAATCAAAGTAGACGACCGGAAAAACCAGCCTCGTCAATGTCGGGTGCCTGCTGTATCAAGTGTAAAAGAGGAGGATTCAAACAACAATCCAAAGTTCTGTCCTGAGTTTGAAAATGAATACTGGGCTTTGAAACATTTGGAACAGTATCATGGATTTCCAAAGGCTCGTACGCTAGACATGCATGAGAACGACACTTTTATAGTAATGGAAATTCTTGGGACATCAATTTGGAACCTGTTTAAGATGAGTAATTATAGCTTTCCTATGAAAACCCTGTTACTTATGATGGACCAGTGTCTTGTGAGGGTGCAGCAAATGCATGAAATTGGAATAATTCATGGAGATATCAAGCCGGAAAACATGATGATGGGAATCGGGGACAATGCTAAAACACTTTACTTCATAGACTTTGGGTTAGCAACCATGTACTGGGATTACACGACACATTGTCATTTACAAAAGTTATCAAAGTGTCCGATCGACGGAACTACTCGTTACGCTTCATTCCGCCAACTTAGCGGGATTAAGAAATCCAGGAGAGATGATTTGGAAACCCTTGCTTATACTTTTGCACTGTTTCTCAGACACGAGGTTCTTCCTTGGGATTCAGTACTGATTGACATGCGGAAAGTCAAGGCCAGTAAATCAGGAGCAACTGGTGCTACACTATTTCATCGGTGTCCCAAAGAATTTGCTTTGTTTCATGATCAAATTCGGAGATTAAAGTTTGAGGATATTCCGGACTATGCTCAATACAGGAAGATGTTTAGGGTGTTGGGTCGTAGTTTGGGGATTAATTACGACGTGGACTCACTGGATTTTTAATCGTGGTTCTTGTGTTTTATTTTTTTAAACGTTGTATTAACTTTAACTTTAACTTGTATTAAAATCATAATTTTCGTCACATGTCATAAATATTATTATATTTAACTTCTCTGCATTGTTCCAACTTTTTAGTTTGTACTTTCTTGTTATTTTTTAAAAATATTTTTGTGTAAATGACTTTAAAATGTACATAGTTTAAGAACTTTTAAATTAATAGGTGTTTGAGCTACAAAATAAAATTATCGGTGCAAAATCTTTTTGTTAACGTATCTCTCAAAAAATAATAATCTTGCGCTGTATCAATTTTAGGTCGCATGAAGCATCTATGTATATATTGTTCTCAGAAACAATGGTTTTATTTACTGGCCATGTAACATATACTACCTAGTCGCACTTTTTTTTCATACAAAATAAAATTAAAAAGGTTCAAGGATTTTGCTAAAAGTTCAAGTTGCTCATCCTCAATCCATCCATATGTAGTATCTAGGTAGATATTTGTGGAATACCTGCTTAATTTACGTGGAAATACATAATGAAAAATCATCCCGTAGCCCAAGAAGTACGCATATGACATATGAAGCTCAATAAAACCACATTCATTGTACCTGAACACAATTGATCATTTATTAGGATGATTTAACATCACTTCATCTGTCCTCCTGCCTGGTCATGACCGGAAACACAACAGTTGCACGTCTCCCTTTTTTCTATTAAGTTATGTATATGTGTAGGTATGGTTTATCCCGTCCCATATTACAAACTTGTTCTACAAACCCAGATATTTTTTTTTGGAATGAATATTCCATTAGTTTTTTTTGTACCTTTTGTATCAAAACAAAAAAATATATTACATAGAAAAGGGTTCTCTTTTGAAGATCCAGTAATTGCAATCCTGGCATTCTCCACTAGTCAAACATATGCTTATATTAGAAATTGTAACTGCTTTCTGCAACACTATACTACTGCTGCCTTACTGACTTGAATTTCTTCCGGAGAAATAATTTAATTTTTTTTTGTCCAGAGACTAAATAAACATATACTTTACGAAAAGATACAAAATTATCATAGCAAAAGGTAAACCAGTTATTTTTTTTCACAAATGCCAAATACTTTTACTTTGTTGTAATAATACAGATCAAAACGATGCAATTAATATAAGTTTCATCATACCGTAATAAATGGCCATGAACCCTTTATCTTTTAACTTATTGACTCCTTTGTGCCATTTTTGCCACTTTATAAATACATACCTAAGTACTGTTAAAATAAGTAAAATGCATTTAATCTGCTTGACAGCTGCTGCTCAAAGTATCCTCTTCTCATCCTGATCATGGCTTCTCGGAAATAGATTCAATTTTCTTATTCTTTGTTAATAGCTAAAACATACCATTGTTCATCCATTCACCATTTGTCTCCCCCAATATCGATGAATTCATATCGGAAATACATGCATGCATATTTTGAAGATTATAGCGTATTTATATTCTGTTGCCAAAAAAAAATTCTTTTACATTTCATTAGCCTACATAAATACACCTACGTATGCATGCATACATACAACCAGCAGCAGGCAACAGACAATAATTGATTGTTTCATTTCTTTTTTTACTTCCAAAAAAAGCAACTCCCTCTCTGCAAAAATCTTACATAACGGAATTGCTATCATCATATGTGGTCAATAATCGTATTGTTACCACCTACTTTACAATAAATAAACATCCCTACAACAACACATCAGAAAAATCTATTGCCTCACTTCATCTATTTTACAAGACATTTCCTATTTTTCAGCTGCTCCTTTTCTGTTTTTAGACAAATATATATATATACTACTCCAAGCAGCAAATAATAGTGCTTCTCCTGGTCCTCATAACTTCTTAAAAAACTTATCCACATCTGCTGACTTCATAAAAAGTCAAACCAGTTTTTGCATATTTATTTATTTACTTTTACTGTAGCCTAGTGTCCAGTGTGTGTAGTCCACCATCCGTCCGGCGCTTCATCTTGCATCCCCGCGTCCCTTCTTAAAAAAACACGAAATACATAGGTACTCTGCAGTATATTTTATCATGGGTACTCCGTTGATGCTGCCACCGAAAGAACATCATTTACTTTGGCTCGTGCCAAATGTTATCCTCTCTTCTCCCTTTTTTCTTACAATAAAAAATGAACAATTATTATGATCGCATGAAAGAATTAAAAGTATAGCAGCTTTCTACCACATTTTTGTTGCTATTTTACTATGGCTGTGTATATGTATACAGCCCAACTGGCACGAGTCCCGAAGAAAAATCGGGAAAAATTACGACGATGATGATGATGATGATGCTAATGATGCAGATAAAGAGAGAGAGGAGGTGGTGGTGGCATGGTTAACATTACATGATAAAAGCTACGACGATCAAGAGGATGACGATGATGACCATATTGCCAATATGTCAGGTAGGAAGCTATAATATTTTAATGCAGGAACCCGATGATATTGTTGTTGAGTTGTATAATATATAAAAACAAAATGCAAGAAGTAAAAACGAATCGAGCAAGTGTGGCAGATGTTTATCAATTTCTTTCAATACACATATATTTTTTCTTATTTTGTTTCGTGCTTCGATTCAGAAGATCAGAAGCCACCAGCAGCAGGGCACTACTGTTGTTTTAAAAGATTTTTTCGACATGCCAAATCATAATGATAATGAGAAGAAGGGCTACCGTACGTAGTACAAATATTACAAACAACTGATGGCAGCAAAGCAAAATGATCATATGCACAGTTGAATCATATTATAATATTATAATACCGTTTTTTCAATTCTTCCCTAAATATTTCTTTATGAGTTTGTAATTGGGCACACGACATCATCCGGCTGGGTAGAAGAGAATCAAATTATTTAAGTGAATGTGTTCAGAGTTTTAAGAGGGTTTTTTTTAGTGAAAGATCATCATGCACACACACAACACACAGAGAAGTTCACTGACTCTATAAAGTCTAGTTTCTAGTAGTTCCTTTGCCCCCTTTTCATTGTACATACATTGTATCCACTCCACTTTGTTCATCATTTTCCAGGTTCAAAAAGTTCCGTCATATGGGAGCCGTGAAGAAAAGGTGGGGAGAAAAAAAAACTTGTGGTGGTGGTGCATAATATTTTTTTTTAAAGAAAAGGGTGAGGGATGATGATGAACTTATGTGGCTCACTTTCTTCAATGTAAAAAAATGTTAAGGAAAATCGTATTTTATTTTATTATATTTTCATATTATTTTTCCATTTTAAATCATTTTTTTATGCTTGAATAAATCCAATACTAAATTAATCAAATTGCATAGTTTAATTAATATGCCTTACAATTGCAAACGTTTTGAATGAATATACATTTTTTAGACATGCTTTTTGCAGTTTGCAATGTTGCAATGTACAATAATTGTTATTATTAAAATCAAGTTTAAATCTGTATATTGTGTGTTTTAAAATTAGCAATGACTAATAGTTCACAAGCAGTCAGTCAATGTCAATATGTATTGGAGAAATAATTATTAATAAGTTTAATTTCAGAGTTGGCAATAGACATATAGAGCTGGGATGTGTGAAGGACAATATGTTTTTGAGATCTGAGATTGACAAATTAATTCCATTAACATTTAGGTACGCAATCAGTATCAAATTCAAGGAGATTATTGATGAGCAAAGGTAACCAGTTGTAAGTATTCCCATAAGTTAATAAGTTAAACATAAAACTAAATGGGCATGTTGTGGACAGACATGGTAATATTTATCTTAATTATGTGTATATCTGAGAGGCAGATGAAACTTGAAATTCACCACCACAATCAATCATAAACCTAATTAGTGTTGCAATTTAGATGGGAATCTGTGACACATGTATGTACACATGTTTACACGCGTGGACTTAAACTGGTCAATCAATGCATTGATTTTCAAATCGAACAATACAAGTGCTTATTATGCTTGTATATATGCTGTGATTAAAATGACACAGGTTAACTTGACAAGCGTGATAAAAACACGACATGATGATGACGATGATGCTTTTTGTGAAATGTGATCTTGAAAAGGGATTAACTTCTTCTCGCGCACTGATTTAATTTCATCATCGTCACATCATTATATTTTCCTGTCCAATTTTGCTTTCAGGTGACAACAACAGTGCAATGCTATAATGCATTGTGTTCTTGTCATATGGTTTTGAGTATGTTGTCTAAACATATTTTTTATGATAAGGACAGATTTGTATGTCGACGTGATGGTAATATGTTATTGGAATGAATTAAAAAAAAGTAATGCAGGAAAACTGATTTCAGCAGGAATGACAGACAAACAAGTTAATATAAGAGAACCAATGCAAAAATGGGGTAAGTTGCCAATAATTTTCAACTCTGTAAAAACTCGATCGTATATATTTTCCACAACAGTTCTTGTCTATTGTAAGCTGTTACTCTGATATAATATGTAATAATTGCAATCAAGCGACAATCATGAATTTTCAACCAACTTATAAATCCTGAATTGAACATGTCAATTTTTAAGCTAATATTTCCTATCAACAACAATAACCGGGTTTCACTGGCGTCATATGCATATTATTAGGTGTACTGCCACTACTACTGCAAGTCAAGGCACAAATCACAAAAAAATTGTGATTCACAATCACTGTGTACTTGAAATTGAACTCATTTGCAAAAGCAAAGGGATTAATGTACTTATTGAAAAAATCAATGATATGATGATGACGATGATAGATAAACTCTATGAAAGATGGAAAATAATTTGAAATTACAAACTTATTTACACGTATTAAACTGGTTTTGATGAGCGTAGTACATGCATACATAGGTATACATAGAATAAAGTACATATAATTTTCTTCACTACTTGAAAAACTTTTTTTTCTGACAATTTTATTTTTGATTTAATATGTGCACATTCATCATTTTCAATCCATTTCCCAGATTGAAGGGGATTAGCTATGCAAACATTCAAACATTACATAAAATTGTCACATGCTAAAGTATTCATATGTGCACGCACGCTCATGCATACATATACCATTTTATATGCCATTCAACCAATTTTATCCAAAGGAAGAAAGGGTTAAAAGCAAAAAGGGTTTATGGATATTTTATGATGAAAAGCTTTTTATACTTCTGTTCGTTTATATACACAAACTATACACTCCTGGTGTGTCTATTTGGCTGGCTGCTACTTGCTTGCTGCTATATATACAACACTTTTAATACTGATCGTGATTGTGAGAGAGGAGAAAACACTTAATAACTTATTTATTCCCGAAATTTTCCATTCATTTTATGTTATAACTGTTAGAAAGCTATATATTACTAGTAATCCCGTGTAATACCACGAACATACATATTCAGCCTAGTTATAAATTGTAGGAATCATAACCTCAAGCTTCTTTTAAAAACTGATTTTCATGTAATTTTATCGTCCCATTTTTTATGAGACATACATATACATGTTGGTTGGTGATCCCCACGTGGAATTTAACACCACCATCATCACAACTATTTTTAGGCTAAACGGCTGAAAAAGTCAATTACACCTTAGTTAACTATAATCAACTAATCATTTTTCATTAAAACATCTACATACCTAATATAATATCTATACATTTGCATCGAGGTCGTAAAATATAGATTGTACCTTAATGATATCAAATCCTCGATACACATATTTACACATGTAGTTTACATTTTAGGTAACCAAAACACATAATGTCAAACCCACCTTGTTACGCCACTAAAAAGTCATAGCGAATGCGTTAAGGGTCATTACGACAATTAAACCTAATCCGATCATCCACCTACCCTTAATTCAGTACACATAAAGGACTAACGAAAGTTTTCCGCACTGAATGTATAAGACTTGTATATTATATGATACTTCCTCATCATCACCATGCATGTTATCTCTTATAAAACTGTTACATCACATAAACATTAGTGCTTGTAGTTGTGAAATACAATAAGACACTTTTGTGTACAATATAAATCACTTGGAATTCACCTATTGGTTACCACGCTCATTCCTTCAAGAAAAAATCAAAGTTGACGGCATTTAATCATGTTCTACCTGATACATACATTTCCCAGAAAACTATTTCCTGAGCCCTTTTTTCTTTGTGCCTACTACCAGTAGTAGTACCTGTATACTTTCATATCTCTCTGTGAGCTTAAGTTGGACAGAAGAGTATAATATATTATATAGTAGTTAATGTTGTGTGTGTTTGTGTGCCATCACATACTAATCTTCTATAATCATTTTTTTTATCATTTTTCCTTGCTTACAAAATGAGACAGGCACAGGGGCTGCTGCTACACTGTTGTTTTGCTTTATGCATAATATTATCTATCACATATAAATTATGATGCTATTATCGATTGCATAATAAATTATCAAATCACTCGATTCCGATTTACTTTTCTGGCAATAATAGCACCACTGCCGCCGCCTCTACTAACTCCTCTTCCTCCTCAGCATACACACATCTGTGATATGCCTACATATATATAGTGATGTGTTGTTGGCTTTTGCCGTTTTCTCTTCTCTTCTAACTGTCTGCATTATTAATGCAAATAAACATGCAACTTGTCCCACACACTACCCAAAAGTGCTTATTGCGTTCCCATATTTCTACTTTTATATTACTTGACTAGCTGTGCTTGCTACTACTGGTCTTACCTACTCACAATCAAGACACAACGACGATTACGACAAAGAGTGCGAGAGAAGAGTTCTTAAAAACAGAGATATTTATCTTCTTTTTCTTTCAATCCGACAAGCAATAAATGCAATCACACAATATTATATGAGCATAATGTGTATACTACGGAGTAGTAACAGTATCGTAGAAGGTCCCTAATATTTTATTTAAGGAAAAAAGCAAAGCCAACCCAATGCCGATGAAGAACGTTGAGTGTTTTTGTCATTATTATTTAGTTGTTTGGTAGCGGTGGTGGACAGGTGAATCCTTTTTGCGTAGAAACAACACAACATTGAAATAGTTATGCTGTAATAACCGATTTGCTATGTAATTATCTTATTTTTCTTTTTGCTATCTGTAAACATTTCTTTCAGAGCAGATTTATATATGACTCAGTTTTTGTCTATCGAATATTAAAGGTCTACTACACAAACAACAGTCAAGCCAATCAGATTTTTTTCAAACCCAATTTTTACATTGTACCTAGTTTTCTTTAGCTTCTTGTTCTTCCCAAAGCAAAATAGAGCAGCAAAAAAGCAAAAAAAACAAACTTTTGAACAGAACAGAGATGTCCCGTTCATTATGCATCAAAATAAGTACGTGCACATCAAATCAAATAAACTTGAATAGGTGGGCACATGAGTATAATAGGTAGTCCAATCTACTCACACAAAAATGTGTCCAGTAGCAGCATTTATTTTTATTCAACACCCAAATCACAACCATCAAACTGGAAAAAGTGCCATATGTTCCCGATTGCTTGTCAGTTAATAATAATGATGATGATGATGCTTTAAAAAAAACTTGCTTTACTATATATACTTACCTTCGTCTACCTGCCTGTAACAAAAATGCATGCAAGCTATTTATTATTCTAGATAATCTCGATTTATCTATCAAAATGGTAAAGTACATACTACTAATATATGCATAATAGTGTTAAAGTGGTTTTTGATGGGCCAAATGAAGTGGAAATACATATGAACGGTAAGAAGAATGTATATAGAAGAATAAGCAGAAAAAAAAGATGGTTTGTAGATACGGATGTTATAATAAAAGTGCTACCACACTTGAGTGTGTGCAGTGTGTGCTCTTGGTACATACATACAACAGAACAGCAGCAGCGGCTATTATTATTGTTGCGGCGTCGCGTGCGAAATGAAAACTTTCCGAAATGTTTTGCATAATAAATAAGAATCCTAACAGCCCCCACCCGCCTTTCTATCTCCTTTTTTTCTGCTCCTTTTCTCTATTGTAAATGCCGGTGTTACACACATAATACATATATAAAAAACAAGCAGTGAAAAAGATAAAAGCATATTATAGAGTTGGACACCTTGGTTGGCTGGATGGGCTAGATTTTTTTGTTTGTTTATAGAACAGAAGGTATGTATATAGTTGAGAGAGTGAAGGAGAGGGTGACATGACATGCATGTATGGGATTTACTCATACAAATCACTATCTTGACAAAAAATGGAGAAGAAAAATAATGTATCAAATTTAACTCTTGTGTATTAATTGAAGCATTAAGATTTATGAATGCTATACCAATTACATGTATGCAAATATATACTTATTGTTTTATACACACGTAAGACTACTTCTTATCAAATTAAGATTGAAGGAAAACACATATCAGAGCGGTTGTGTGCCTGTGTGCAAAGCACACGTGAAAAGGAGACAAGAAAGACAATTACGTATTTAACAAATCCATTAATCAACAAAAAGGATACCAATCAAAGAAGAAAAGAATGCCGAAACGACGGGCAGGCAGGTATGCCAAAGAGAAAAAAAAATGCTTCATGGCTGCTTTGTTGTGCACTCGTGTGCTTTTGGTAGATTTTTGTCATTCAATTCATTGATTCACTGTTTGGAAATTGATTGGATCCCATTCCTATATAGCATCCTATGTCGTGGTGGGCATTTGGTCAACATTAACATTCGACACAAGAGACAGCAGAGCATGCATAATGGCATAAACAGAGCAGATAAAGTAACGTGATAAAAAAAAGTGAACACGCTGGTGAAACTCACATTTTTTGAGTCGTGCACTCACACACACACACACCACACATCTGCAATAATGTCATTTCAAAATGAGCAAACCAAGTTAAATGAGTGCAAGGCGAAGAGAAAAATTCCAACGAAATAAAAAAATAAAAATAAGAACAGTCCATAAGAAAGACAGAAATTTTAATCATACAAGGGAATTAACTTTTAGCTTTTCAATTACTATTATTGCACAAAAAATTAACCAATTTGTAAAAACAAAAATTCTGGATTCTGTCATGAATGTTATGTAAAATATTATATAATATTTAAGTACACATTTCGTTGTTTGCATTGAGAAAAAATTCGGGGGTATAGTCATAAACCTTTTTTTACACTTTACAGTTTGGCTGTACTCTTGAGCATGGCTTGTTTGCTTGTTAAAAACAACAGCATTCGCAAATCCGTAATAATAAATAGATAATGCCACACTCAGCTCTTACGAGATATAATCTGATGATGACTTCAATTGCAAAGATTTCTCTCTCGCACTACAACCACCGCTGTGAAAATGTTTGCGGTGGTAAAAAGTAAAATTATGTACTTTTTTGTGTGTAAAAAGGATACAATGCTGTTTTCTTTGTCTTACATGCATGCTAAAGAAAATTGGAACACGAAAATGTCATTAATGACTTATTAGACCACTACATACAATATAGAGAGCTAACGAGTTTACTTAATCATGCAATTATAAAAGAGAGCACAAAATTGTGTACGAGTGTGTGGTGCTTGCTTGCAGCACGTTCCTATGGAATACTTTTTAGGTGGCACTCAGGATAAATTGGGTGGCATTGATGATGATGATGATTTAGATGACAGCACGCAAGAAAGCATGGAGCGACAGAGATAACAGGTTTAATTGGCAAAAAAAGGGAATACTATTTTCGTTTACATAAAATGCAGTTTGTGCTCCTAATAATTCTAAATAATGCGTCAAAGAAAAGTTATCAGATTTTGTGGTGATGGAGGTCCCACCAGGCAAAAGGAATGGAGGAAAACATCATAAAAAATAAGTGAAAAAACATACATACCTATCTTCTGAAGCAGTATATTGAATAGAGGACAATCAAATTTCCAATTCAAAAAGCAATTTTTATTTTGCCGTTTTTTTTCTCTCTCTCTCGAGTAGGACATTTCTGGCACTTGGCAGTAAAAAGTGTGGCGTGTGTTTCGTTGCAAAAAAATACGCTAATTATATAACCAATTTACCATTCTAATAGATATATATATATATACCTACGTATTTTCACCTTCAGGACAATTTTATAATTTCATTAAAAGTATGCGGGTAGCTTTAAGATGAATTGGCATTTGCATTTGTGCAAGTTTCAAGAATCGCTACCTGTATAGATATTATACATATTATTTTGATAACACTTTAGGCCAAACAAGTTAGCAGGAATTCACAAGTTTTTGTTCAAAGAAATAAATCTCAAGTTTTTTTTATTCGCACGTTTAACTTGAATGAATGAATAGTAATAATAATAAAACAAGAATAATATGCTCTAGTTTTGATAGGTACACACGCATATGTCATAATGCCCCATTATATCATGAAAACCTTTTCAATTTCAATTATAATGGTATGCCCATCTAAAAAAATGAACTTTCTTATTAAATCACGCCCCATCCACTTGACTCTACAAAATCGACCGTGAAAACGATAATCTGAGAAATAGCCAGAGTGAATTTCTTAAATGGTGATGGCTGGCTACCTATTTTGAAAAAAAAATCAGCAACTTGAATTTTTAACGCCCAAGGCAAATGCCTTTCATCAACAAGAACTCTTCTCAAAAAAAGAGTCGCCGTGCTGTTTTGTTGCAAATTTTTTAGCATTAAAATTAGAGTTCATAATAATAAATGAATTGTCTTTTACCATCAATCAGACTTTTGTTTAAAACTAATCTATTTTGATTTGAATGATGATGATAATGAATAAGTTTTTACAAAAAATTAAATGGAATGACTCACCGATCAAAAAAAATATCTCTCGAGATTTTATGATAAACTTGAAAAAGAATTGTGAAATGAAGGAGTTGTTCAAAAGTCAAGCCCCACTAATTTTTATTCATTTTTTTTTTCAGGTAAATAATTTCACAAGAAATAAGAATAGCTTTAGTAAATGGATATGCGTGATACATGCGTATACCTAGAATGCTATTATTATGTATGCATATTATGCAATGTTGAATACATGCCATTTCTTCCGAATTGCAAACTTGATTTTGTTGTTGAAAACGCTGTTTAAAGAAAGGAAAAAGAATTCCTGTGATATGTTGATGCGGTGACGTTGTAAAATTCCCTTTGCACTGTGTTGCATGCATAAAGATAACTTGTATAATAATATGTATAATAATAATAATAATAATATCATTTAAAACTGACCAAGATTATTTATGAAAATGATAGTACTGTCTAGTTAAACATCATCATCATCCCGTCAATCTGACCGACTTGACTTATATTTATCATCGATTATTCCAAGACAATACCACCACCGCCACCAACAACCACTTCAACTTTATCATCATCATCATCATCATTTTATTTTGTACTTGATTCTGATACAAAATAAAACAACTTTTGTCTGCAGACAGCCACTCAAGTCACGTTGAGTAAGGCTACAATGCGCCGACAGATTTTGCTTCATCAATTCGATGATGGTGGCGATGCTGTCCATCCACCCATCGACACACAGGAGCAAAAATAATCAGCATTTTTTCATTTTTATCCGCTTCTTCCTCATCTTCTCGAGAAGTCTCCGTTCGTCTGCACAAACAAAAATTTCCTTGAATAGTTGAGTTAAAAAACACACTATACACCACTTATATACTTTTTCTTTTTAAAACCTTGCCAAGATTGAAAATGAAATTATTTCAAGGTAAAAAATCTAGAGTTGGTATAGTGTATGGAGTCAGCAAAAATACACACATGATTGACTTTGACTGGACCATAATGCATGATTTTTTTTGACGATGATGAGAGCTTCTGCTGTTACGGAAAATCTACAGGTTTATACATAGTTGCATGGTTTACTGTCATCATCATATCATCATCATCCTCTCCTTTATGCGTCAGTGTCGCCAACTTTCTGACATGGTTTTATTTTGCTCCCTGGAACATGTGCATGCTTGGTCTCCTATTATCTGGTTGTTTAAATGAAGATCCGAATTATTAGAAAATGTATGTACCTACCAATCACGATACCATTGAAATCCAAAAGAAAACAATCATTTCTTTTTTTTCATAGTTTCTCCTTTGTTTCCTCTAACACCGAGTTTTACTCCTTCTTCATCCAGCAAGAAGAGGAAAAGCAGCAGCAAGCAACTTACCAGCCGTCGTCGTCGTCGTCGTCGTCCGCCGTCGCTGTCTTGTCTTGTCGGGGGTGCAAGAAAACTTATGTAGTACCTATATCATATCAAAACATATCAGAACGTGTGGAATACGACGTTGGTTGTTGTAACATCTTTCAGCTTCAGGACATGAACACATGTCGGAAAAAGGTATCAAACCCAACCCAAGTCAATGTCTCCTCTCCATTTCATTTCATCATCATTCCATTACATTTTTTCCACAAGTTTACAAAAAAAATCATATTTTTGATGATGAAACTAGGAAGACAAAAGGAAAGGCTTGAAAAAATGGGTAGAAAAATATAAAAAATATAGGTATTTTGTGTTTATTTTACTTTTGTTTTCCGTGTGCACTTTACATGACTTGCCATGGTGTATGGTGGTGCAACAGTGCTTACTTTGGCATAATACATATACTCAACTCTCCTCTTATATGCTCCCTCAGTCAGGTTGAAACGGAGAAGCTCTTCAAGAGGGAGAGCCAGAAGCTGGAAAGGTGTTCAAGATCTCTTCTCTGGATCATCGCATCATGTGCTCAATGTACACCCGTTCTTCGCTCTTAACCCGCATCATCATCATGATCATCATAAAAAATTGTCGTGCTTCTGCTGCTGCTGTGTTTCTTGCACTCTCTCAATCTTGTACCTCATATCTCGTCTTCTTATATAGATGTATGCTATGGGTGATCAGTTATATGTACTGTAGTAGTATATATTGTATGTATAATGTATAATGAACTGAAAATGATAATTAAGGTAAACACCTGCCTTTTTGGGGTAAAGATTATCAAAAAACCACCTTCCAGCAGTAAGTAGCAATACATTCAAAACGTCCAAGAATGAAAAAAAAACAAGCAAACGATAAGTAAATGAAATGAGTGTAAATCTTCTTGTCTTTTATCTTCAATTTATTTTACATCAGCCATATATCATATTGCTACTACTTCTACTACTTACCTTAATGCATATATTATGCTGAAGCGCACTTGTGTATGCAGTACGGCATGTGTTCAACATAACAATAGACAAGACTGGTGATAGCATTATTACAACGCATGACATGACATATAGACCATTTTTTTCCTCCTGTTTCATGGATAGTTGGGATATTTGATCGCGGAGATGTACGATAATATGAAAATATATAATATACGTGTTTAGATTATATGCTTCTTTTTATAATGCGACACTAGACACACCGCACGACAGCGATAAAACAAGGTTGTTTACTAGATGAAAATGTACACAAAATATATATTACATTGCAAACCTCTTTAAAGGAATTGAAATTGAAATATCGTATAAATTTTTTCATCTGTCCACATCCTCGCCGCGAGATTCCTGGATAGTATGTGAAAATCATGCTGTTTTTCTTGTTATAATACTTGATTTGTGAAGAATATTCTAATTCGTATTTTCTTAATTCTTCTTGTAGTGCATATACTGTTTGTACTTGGCATAGTATACCGACACTGATGACTGACGAGCAAAAACAAATTAACTACCTACATATTAAATGGATCCCAATGGGATCATCCCATCAACACATTTTTTTGCCTTTGGCCTTACAGTTGCGTCAACATTGCTCATCATCATAAAAAATCTGTCATGTACTTTATTAACATTTTCAACTCACAATTCAATCAATCTTTAAAAAAAAATTACGAAAAAATGTAGAAAAAATGGGAAGAGGAACTATAGAAAGGAGAAATCACAAGTGCCATATGGTACTCATTATTACATTTATTACGGCGATGTGTACAATAATCATAGTCGTATATGATGATGATGTATTCTCTTATTTTGAAACAATTCCCTGTCATATGCATCCAGAAACCATCCCTTCATTCATTTCACTTCAGTCATCATGAAACTGGAGTCAGAGTTTATTTTTTGGCTTTGCTGATGCCGTGACATGCAACAAAGGAAAGGTAGGAAGGCACACACGAGAAGACAGAACCCTTCCTCATTCCTTCTCCGTTGACTTGACTTTTTTTAAGGGAGTCAGAGGAGCAGGTTCTCTCCTTTTATGTGCAGTGCTCAAAAATAAAAAAGGTTTGTTGAAGGGAAAGAGAAATTAACAGGCAGACATGCCATTCCATTATATGTACATTTTTAAGGGACATCTGTAACAAATGGAAATATATATTTTTTGATGTTAGCAATGATGATGATGATGATGACCCTGCTTTTGTGATAGCACGCTCCACTCAAAAAAGAAATTATTCACTTCTTTTTATAAGGTAGAAAACCCCATTCATTCTCGTTGGATTGTAGTGCATGCAATTCATGTGCACGGCACGAGCCAACGATTAAAATTTCGAAACACTCACTCATCCTTCCTCTCTCTCTCTCGCCTTTCTTAGTTTCCTCATTGTTACATGACATGTGAGATGGTAGAGGAGGAGAAAAAGCACAGCATCCACCTACATACATACAACATACGTACATATGTACATAACTGAAAATATTTCGAGCAAAGCTGTTGTTTTTCCTTCTCCCTAATAATACTACCTGTTATTTTACAGTACTTGTCCAGTTATGTATAAAACTGCTATATGTGTATGTATGTATTTGTATATAGGTATGCCTGTTATTATTATACAGTCTTATCTCAACCCTTGTCTTACTCCGGAAAGGAAAGTACACCTCTCTTGTTCTCCACTAAACACTGGCACAATCCTCTCCACCACCGCCACCAAACGCGATATCATCAAAAGAATGACTAATTTTATACGCATTACACCGTCGCAAGGCTGGCAGCAGGCGGCAACTAGTAACATCCATCCAATATAATATTATTTTTTTATTCGTTGACTTTTTGCCCTTTTAAACCGTGTCGATTGTGGATGATGATACGACAAGGGACAAATGAAAAAAAAAGTAAGAAAGAAGATACGAAATAACCACCTCCGCACACCCCGCCATATCAGATAAAAAGTTAAAACTAAAACCGTTAGACTTTATAAAAAAAATTTGGCTGCTGCTGCTGTTGCTGTTATTACTGATGCTGTAAAAAGTATCACAGATGCTTCACGTAGCTTCATAATCATTATTATCTTCTTGTACTACTTCATTTACTCCGTTATTCATATAATACGTATTATCGTGTGCTCAAAAATAAAAGAACATCATTAGTCAGCTTCAGCCATCATCAGCCAAAAAATACATGGAAGCATTCATGTAATCCCGATTTTTTTTTCGCTGGTGGCAATAAGCAATATAATAAAAATACGATATATGTATATATAGTACCTTTTGTTGTTTTTACTTACAACTCACCTGGTGTATTGGATTCATAATATTAAAATAAGGATACATATGTACATACGTTTTGTTTTGTTACTATTTTGATTGCAGTGTGGAGACTAAAGTTTTTTTTTCACCGAGGAAAAAATCGTGACGATGATGAATAAGGGACCAGTGTAACAAAAGCACTATTAATATATAATACACGCCATATACATAAACATGTATATAAAATGAATGAAAATGACTGACTCATTTTTCCCGAACCTCAATCAGCTCATCCTTTCCCTTCCTTCTTCCGGTCTTCCTGGTTTTTGTAATGTGCACATCATTTTTTTTTACTGTTACCGATTTTATTGTTCACTTTTATGTCTGTTATTTCAGTCATTTAGTTTCTGTGTGTTTTTTTTGTTGAAAAAAAAAATGATGCTCCCATTTTTAATGGAACTAATGAAATAAAGAGAGGATTTTTTCCCTACTGGATCGAGGATTGATTTTGGAGCTTGATAATTGGAACTGGAGTAACATATATGGAGTATTATACACATATGGTCCTATAGCTTAAAAGTTTACTAACGGACCGTTGCTGTTACGTAATACTAGCCTGATTGGAAATATAAATAATTGAGCTAGATGGTTTGGTTTGGTGAATGTAAAGAATTAGGATATTATTTCATGAGCTTCTCATCCTTTGATTGTTGTCGTCAGGTATTTTTTGTGATTGCATGATATTTGTTTGGATCGGGGAAATAAGAGCCGCTTTTGTGTGTGTAGGGAAAAGTGAAGAATAGGGTTAAATGAAAGGACACGAAGTGTGTACATGTGCATATATATACACTGCTTTCAAAATTATTGGAAATGGTGTTCATTGGTTGTTTGGGTCACATCGGTGACACTGACAGACACGTTGAAATGAAGAGTGACAAGTGACAAGACAGGATTTTTTCCCATGCGATAGCTGTTTTGTGTATACCTACTTGCTGTGTGAGGTCAAATGGAAATGAGGGAACAAATATCAGGATAAATCCAGGAAACGAAATGGAAGAAAAGGAGAATATAAAGCTTTGTTGAGAACGTTACCGCATTTTATCATAATTATATATATGCGGTTGTAATTTATTTATGGCCGATAATGGTATTGCGTAATTGCATAAATGAACAATAATTAGTAAGGAAGGAAACGAGATTTATTCACTATTTTTTTGTTTGCTCTTCAATCAACGTCATTTATACATTTTCCCGGATTTCACTCTGATTGCGTATTATTTCCCTTTTTACCATATTATGTACAAACCTCCATGTGATGTGAATGCCGAATAATTTATGTATATTGCCAGTAAATGAAAACTAGCATTTCAAACACATTCGTTGATGTGTATCGGAAAAGATGATGTCTGTCTATCCATCCGTCATATCATGATAAAAATCGGAGAGGACTACTTGGTATATTTTCTGAAAATTGCTCGAGTTTAAATTCAGGGTATCCTCAAGTAAGCAGCATAGCATTTTAATTTCCTTCAGCGCAGCCAATATTTTTAATTAAACCATTATAAAAACTTTAAAACATTTTGGCGCCAAATAGTTAAAATTAGTTTGAAATCGTCCAAATTTTTTACATAGATGAAGGTGATATATTGTCATTGTCATTCTCGTAAAATGGTGTTTTCTATGAGATAAAAATGAAATTAATTTGGGAAAAAACGGTTTAGTATTTTTTTGACTTCTCAAAACCCACAACAAAGTGCTTTTACATATTCCCTCTTTGTTTTGCTTTCCAATTTTCATCCGATGTGCTGCTGCCAAGTATGTAACTCATCATAGGAAAAAGAGAAAAACACATTCATCATGAAAGGGAGCGATATTTTTTCTCTACCTGGGAAAAAAAATCCAGGTAAAACAAACAAATAAAATAAAACATGTATAACATTACAGTTTGACACAGACACTGTGCTTTCATTGCGCAACTTATTTTACAGTAAAGAGACAGGGATTAGTGTTTTTTTTTCTTGGGAAAGGAGCTCATAGCTCATTACATATTTATTGTTTTCCCATTCACCATTAACATTGTCGGATGGGTTAATGGGATAAATGATACATGCATACCTACATGTGTGTGTTTTTCTACAGCTTTATATTATGTAACTGCGTGCTGGTGGCTTTGATGACGCCACTTATTTACTGCCACTACTACTACTGCTTTGTTTTACGTCTCCGACGATTGAACCTTTTTTTTAAATTCAGTTATAGTTGTGTGGGATGCTGATGATCAAAATAACAAGCAATTGTGAAGAAAATAAACAAAGATGCGTTTTGAGTGGAGGAATAAAGGATGATGACTCGTGCCACGATGAAAAACAAAACAACGCTTGCCTATTTTTTTCTTCTATTTGTATAAAAAACAAACTGTATATATTACATTCCCATTAAACCTATAATAATATCATATCAAAATTCGTCTAACGTAGCTAAATTGCCAAAGGGGTTAAAAAAAGTAAACGTTTTAAATACTTCTTTTTTTCTCTCTTATTCTTCTTCTTTCTAATCCAATCCAATAATTTTTTTTTTTTTGACTGTTTGTTGTTTTGGTGTGTGCCCCTGCTGTTGTCTTTTTCATTCTTTTCTTTCTTCAACACATTTTATCATCATCACTCATCTTGTAAACATGTACACATTGTTACATTTGCTACACACACACATACAAAAACAGCAACAGTAGTCAATAGTATACAACAGGATCGCACTTCACCTTGTCCATCAGACTTGGCTTGACTTTTTTTTTTGTGGGCATAAATGAAAGGAAGAAAGCTAGATGAAGCATAAAAAATCAGCATCAACTTTTAACAGCCGTCGTGTGTCTACCTGTAATAAAAAAAAGAGCATCTGCTGTCTCATTTTTTAGTGGTGATGGTGGTGGTTATGCTTGTTTTGTGTTGTTTGTTGGCCGTTCTTCATCATCGTCAACCGAAACAGTACAAACTACATACACACACATCCTATTATAATATGCAGTTGTAAGGTAGCTTACCTTTATACTAACATAATATTCTCTGTTAGTTATATCGGGTTAACTATTAAATATATGCCATGCTATTTTTTTCTATTTTCATGCTCTCACATGATAATAGTAATATCATGTACAAAAATTGCAATGACTAGCAAGCAACATTATTAAGTATACTTGCATATTATTATAATTACCTAATTCGTGTATTATCATCATATTGTTATCTTTGAATTATCAGCCGTTCATTTCATTAGCGTTGCTGTGCTGCTGCTGACTGCCTACTTATAAATAATTCCTCTTTTCTTTGTTTTTTTATTATACTGTTTGCATGGATTGGATATGGTGTGGAACTTTAAAAAATTTGGTTGTGAAATCAAAAATTGCGTTTTTCGTCTTTGGGGAATAGTATGTACATAAATCGTCTAATTTATTCATCTGCAAAATAAATTGACCACCCGGACCCATGCCGTGCGTCTTTCCTTTTGTTTTGTTTCACCACAAAACTTTTTTTTTGAAAGTCCAGCAGACTGTCAGTTAGACAGATAGTGATAATCACGAGTACCCAGCCTCGCCAGAAAACTGGCAGTTGGCGAAGCTGTTAATGCTACTTTTTCCTGTTTTTATAAAAGATTCATAATAAAAAAAGCAGAATTTTTACTCCAGATTTTTGTATTTCGAAACAGTCAATTCTAAAGACAAAACGACGAAGAATGCTACTTTTTCCTGTTTTTATAAAAGATTCATAATAAAAAAAGCAGAATTTTTACTCCAGATTTTTGTATTTCGAAACAGTCAATTCTAAAGACAAAAAGACGAAGAAAAATTCCTTTGCGTTCATTTCCATGATACGGTTGGTAAGTGAGGATGATGAGCTCCCGAGCTCGTGTCGATAATTTAGCGACAGACGACCGACGACACCATCACGTCACCCAAACCAGTCATCTTAATAATAATCAAATCATTTGCAACTTATCTTGTGGCGACTTTTCAAACTAAACTCAAATTTAAATTGCACCCTATTCATTCAACAAAAGACCGACGACACCATCCCGTCACCCAAACCAGTCATCTTAATAATAATCAAATCATTTGCAACTTATCTTGTGGCGACTTTTCAAACTAAACTCAAATTTAAATTGCACCCTATTCATTCAACAAAAGAGACCGAGGACAATAATTAGCCGTCAATTCAATTTATCTACTGGATTGGCTTTACATTCCACTCAAAAAAGCAAAGATTTCCGCTCAATTAAAAAAAATGTTGCAAAGAGTAACAAAGCAAATCCGGTAGTCTATCCGGTGGCTACTTTGATTACATACTGGTTTTTGAATCTCTTCATTAGTGTCTGATTTTTAGAAAAGTTAAATGCATAATCACCAAAAAAAATCACCTAATGCACGTGTGCAAGCACCACAAGCACGCACAACATCAAAATTTTAACTTTACTTAAGTCGTCCTCACAAATTAACAATTAAAATGCACACAATGAGCAATTACAGCACATCAAATGCAAACAAGCATGACAATAAAAACAACTGCGTTGTTACCTTCAAAAATGCAGTTTTTCTTTCTTTCTTTCAAATCACCACTAACCGTCATCTGCAATTTAAATGCAATCCATTATTGGGTCTAAATTATACAGAAGCATAAAAATGAAATGCGCTGAAAATCTATACACAATTTAATTTCTTGGCGGCGGTACTCCTGCAATCCCAATCCTGTCGACAACCACTAATCTAATTTCAATAGTTTTCCATAATGAGCATAATAACCATAAAATATCCAATGCATAAATCCAATCTTCTTCGACAGAAATTTGAAGGATGATTTTTTTTGCGTTTGCAGCATAGCCTCAAGGAAAAAATTCAACATTTTTAAAAGAGATTATTTGATTTGATAAAGAATTCTGGTTCGTTATTTACGTTCCTCTCTCGAGTCTCGAGCCAAGTGTGCTGCTGCAGATGCAGTTGTTGCGTGTTTCTTCTGCTGCTGCTGCTTAAAACTAAATATCAAGAAAATCAGTAGCAATTTCCAGAAGCAAAAAAACTGACTTCTTTTGTTTGACTGTTTGAAATATTTGGTAAATAATACGCTACCGACTGGACTATTTGGAAAATAATAATAATAATAATGGTATCCACAAAAAGTGGAGTTTTAAATCACTCCTTTTTTCTTATATATTTTTACAAAAGAAAGAAATATTGTGAAGAAAAATGAATCCACTTCTTAAAAGTGAGGAGTACATAATTTAAAAAAAAACAAAGGTACCAATGATCACCTTTAATCCCCCACCATCATCACCCAAATGGCATGTGCTTCAGTTGAAAATATGAAAAAATCCGTGATTTTTTTTGCTGTGCTTTAAAAGATATCAGCAAAAAAAGGGAAGAAAATTAACGAAACTGGTGGATTGGATTGGCTGAAGAAATTGAAGAAAGCCAAGTGTTCTTGTCCAAAAAGACCTTTTTTCCTTCTATAATTTTCATCCTTTTCTGAAGATTATCCACAAGTTCAAGATTTTTATGAGGAAGCAAAAGAAGCCAAAGAGTAAGCAGATCAGATCACAGAGAAGAAAAAAAATTGGAGCATCTGTTGTGACTTTTTGGTCCTTTTTGCTCTGCTTTGCTTGTAGCAAAGATGAGACTACTAGGACTAGTCCATCGACCACTTGTGACTTCGGTTTTTAGCTTGGCTTGTGCTTGATGTTTTAGTTGTGATGATGATGATGGTGGTGGTGCCCTTCCTGGTTCCAGTTTCTTTTAAAGAAGATCAATAATTACGTACGTTTTTTCTATAGTAAATCTACCGACTGTTGTTGCTGTTGCTGATGATGTTGTGATCATGATCCACTCACTCCAAAACTCCAAAGATGAGATGGAAAAAAAGCAACAGATTGAAAACCGGCTGGTACTGGTAAGAACGTATATATACCTATGTTGTATATGTGTAATATGCATGCTGAAATTCAGCAGCTGAATGCTGGGATTTTTTTAGATGGTATAAAGCAAATCGCAGTCAAAGCCAAGGTACGGGTAGTGTAAGTGTAGGTAGGATTTTATAAGTGTACATTAGCCAGCACATAAGATCAAGTCAAGGAACAGATGAAAAAGGATGATTTGATTTTGTTGGTCGATGAGGCATTGCAAGGGAGAAATGGAAACGGACACCGTATGGCAGACATGAAGACGCGATTCCAATTTCTATTATGACCATCATGATGATGACGGACGATGAAGAAGAAGATGAACTGGTGGATGGGGGGTGAGGACACAGATGGCCCCAAAAAGATATACTTTTAAAATTGTTTGCAACTTTATACTATATTTTGATTTTAATTTTCTCTCAGTTTTGCTATTGATGCAATCGCTTTAATTTCATTTGGCAGAGAAGAAAAAATCGATTAAAGGATTTTGTGGCATCGTCTGTTGTATAGCTCTCTGTGATAATGCTTTGACCGGTGGTGACCAAAGATTCTGAATCTGATGCCAAATAGCTTACGAACGCTTAAGATTGAAAAGCTGTTGAGATTTTAGCAACCGATAAAACCTACAAAGCCACTAAATGTGTTGGGTTCCAATGTAATACTTCTAAAATACAGTGTAATTTCGTATACTTTCACGGGCTAGTCTATACTTATTATTACGTAACATTATTTGGAATAAGTAGATGAGTGTGGAGGTCTCAAAATGCTAATTAAGTATCTATTAAACATTAACTTAATCACATTGCGCTATCAAAACTTACCATCTTGTTTCCTCGGATTTTGATGGATTTTCAAACGTTTCTAGTTTTTCTACCTGATCTCGTGCCATCTGCAAAACAGAAAAAAAATACTTTAGCCATTCATCACATCAAAGGGATAAGATAAAAAAATATTTAAATATTAAGAAACAAGCAAAAATAATAATGAAAATCCAGAAAAAAAGGGTAACAGTTTGCAGATTGTTTCTTTTCTGGTTCATCATCCATTCAAAATGATGTTGTAATCGCAAACTGTTGTAGATAATATTATTACTGGTTGATATGATAATATTATAATAACGCCAGCAGGCAGTAAGTAGCAACAACAGTGATGCTATCTGGAACTCTGAATCAAATGGAACGACTTCATATGATACTGAAGCAAAACGAACACTTAAACGTTTTACACAATAATTAATTGATTTTTGCAATGTTAATGAAAGTCAAGAATTTTTTTACCATACGAATAAAAATTTAAAATGTTTTAAACGCTGATATTTTTTTCCGTGAAAAAATTATTTATACGTAAGTACAAACTCGCGATATAAAGTAAATGTATTTAGTTGTAAAAGGTAAAATGCAAGTAATATATTTTAAAATTAAACAAATAGAAAATCTGTGCTCTTTACGGTACAAATTTAAAACTACTTTACATGGTCAATGTAACTATGACTTGTCAATCTTTTACCAGTTATTTTTATTTATGTTGTTCTGAGAAAAAGGGTATGATGCCCTTGTGTGTATATTTTTTTCAGTGTATAAATAGCTCATTTTTAAAACATGCTTACAATTAGGTCCGTAGGAGGTGTAAGTGTACTTAGTGATATATACGCATAGAAATGAACAGATTAAAAGAAAATTATGAAGCTTTTCTTATTAAAATTAGAATTTCTTTTTTTAATTACTATTCTATCAAATACGTTTCATTTAATGTACGCTGAGATAATAAAAAAAAACTTGCCCTACTTTATTTTAAGAGTGTAAAAATCTTTCTTCAAATAAAAAAAGTAGTTTTTGCGAGTAAGAAGCGCGGAAGATGATGAAGTAATTTTATGGCCTGGCTTCATTTCAATCCGGTCCAGTTTTCGTGTACGTAAATAAATAGCCAACGCAATCATATAAATTGTATACCTATGTTCTAGTATACATGCATAGCATTTTTTTACTTAATCATAATTATAGTGATGTTCGCCTGGTTTGGTGAAAAATATGGAACGGATATTGTGAGCTTATTCCATAAAATTACATATATAATGCTTGGTTATTCTCATGTTCTTGAAGGTGTAGTGGAGCTTTAGCTGTGTTTTTTTCTTGCTCTGAGAAAACAGTAGGCAAGACTCTGAAAGTCTGAAGAGTCAAGTCAATGGTTGTAGTTTGTATTGTTGTTTTACGCACTTTTCCACTGCTTTCAGCCAACGGCTATCAAAACCTCACGATAGGAACGTAATATAATATTACCCCAACCCAATTCAACAATATGTGCATATTATCTGGCACAAGGGAGAAGGAGTGAGCAAGCTATACAGATACTAGACAAGCGTAAATACGAAATGCATGTAGGTAAAATGATGGATTCTTTGTTGTTTGGAGCAAACCATACTACCACATTTTATGCGTCAGGTGTCAATCGGATTCGTTCTGGATGAGCAGAGAGATAGAAGCAGCAAAAAGGTGTATGTATGTACGAAGCAAACAAACAAGCAAATACTTATAATACCTCTATGTTTATGTGTAAAGCTGTGTTACTACATGTTATTGGATTGAGCACAAGCAAAACCAATTTTTAATGAGAGAGTCATCGAAATAGGTAGGTATATATGCAATGAATTGCCCCTTCATATTTGCTGTGCACCCCTTCCAAAGCATCATGATTGCTTTGCTGGACCCTTTGTTTTTTGTCACAAACAAAATGTTCATCAAAAGTAGGCAATAATTATGCATTTTTATGCATAGGTGATCATTAGAATTACATATCCTATAAAAAAAATTATTTTTATGTAGGTATGCTTAATTCATAATTAATTTTTTCAATACGCTGAAAACTAGAAACTCAAGACAAAAAAACTGGAAAATCAAAGGGCTATTAAAATCATACTTAAGTATATATTTGAGGCATTCCACCAACTGTTTTTCAAAATCCATTATATTCATATAAAACTCTACAAATCATAATAATTCTACTCACAGATAATAAAAATATATCATATGTATATATTCAATACTATTACACATATTTGATAAGAATATATAACACACATGTGTTTATATTTATATCATATAAGATTATGACGATGATGATGATGTTGTTGTATGTGATCATCATGATAATGATGATGATGAGCAGAGTCCACCGGTCATCATTTAGTCGCTCACGGGCTGGCGTACGCCAAGGCACGCTCCCTCCTAAATCCCTCTTGTTGTTGCATAATAATATTGTAATACAGTTGCTGTGCTATCCAACTTTGACTTCATTTTATAGCTATCTTGAACCAAATAAAAAACTTTTCTACTGGAAATACGTAGGCATGCATGCATATATATTTATAGCATGCTACAATAATCAACGGTAATATCCAGCACAAACTGTTACCGATTTTCTTACCTGCTTGCTTAAACTTTTCGTAATGATACTTTTTATTTTACCACTTTTCCACCCTCACAATGCAACCCTTACATGTTATCTTACATATTATGATGTTGGTGTTTTCCAATTTCCAACTCCCATATAATATTGAAGCTGTAAGGTAAGCTGTATTCCATCAAAAGTTAGCCGCCGTCCAAACACTTTATAATTTTAAAAAAAAATCGTGCTTTCACACAGGTTAGGTGGATGTGAATATTAAGAATTTAGAAATGTGTATTAAAAGGTTAACATTTAAAATTACTAAATAAATATATTATTGCGTACGCAGTAGTGAAACATGCATACGTTGCGTTCGGATCATTCATTCCGTTTTGCAATTCATTCATCCATATCATCCATGATGATGAATCATCATTATCACATCATTATAAAAATACCTCTTAAAAAATCTGTAATAGAATTTTCACAATGACTGAAATTCCCTTGAAATAATTTTACACCCCTTCATTTGTAAAATACTCTATAAATAATTACCATTAAGAAAAAAAACAGCCACCTACCCACTTTAAAAAAAAGTGAACAGATACATTTTTACTCACCCATCATCATTCACATTTCTTTCGAGTTTTTTTTAATCCCGAGAAAATTCTCGTTCACTAGAAACTGGTATTGGATTATTGTGTATCTCTGGTATCTAGTTTTATAAACATTTTACATAGCGTCTCTTTTCTTCGAGATGCTGATACTCAGAATTCGCCAGCATGCTCATCAAGGAAAACGGACGGCATGGTCATGGCAAAGCAAGGTTAACTTTTTATTCACAAAGATTACTACCACTACTACTACTGCTGCTGTAGTGCAGTGGTTTGGTTGACTGACTGCTATTATTATTACAAAGAAGAAAAAAACAAGAGAGGATCACCCCCTCTTTATCCGATGATGACTATTTTCCTATGTAATAATTTTTTACACTGGTTATTGTACCCGTGCCGGCCGTCTTGATGATCGTCGTCATCATTTTTTTTTTACCTGAACTGAAGCAAGACTAAGAAAACCAAACAACAACCACCATAATTTTTTTCTGGATCTGGGTATTCTTGAAACAGAAAAGAAGGGGAATCCTCATCATCATCATCATCATCATCACCACCATCAACATCGTCATTGTTCTCTTATTACTGTTAACATATGCCCGTCGTTTATTACCACCACCACCACGCCGCTGCTGCTGCTACCAACTCCCTATGCGTTTTTATTGTGGATATATACAGATATATCCAATACACCAATCCACAAAACAGATAATAGTAATAATTCTTCTTTTTTCACTGTATCACCTGCCCTCAATCATCATCATCGCAGGATCATCATCGTAGTAATCGTGAAAACGGTGTGTGAGTGTGTGTGTGTATATATATATATCGCCTTGTATATATGTATAATATTATTGTAAAAACGCAACAGACGACGCATGGATGCATGAGCTGCTTGCTTACCTGGTTTGGCTGGTTGATACCTATTACATAAAACTGCTGTGCTGCGATGCTCGGATGCTCATTTTTCCATGAAAAATTTTATAACAAAAACAACCTACAACCTACGCTATAAGAACAAGAAGGGTTATACATATAGGCATATATATTTTTACGGAATTGCAGCGAGAGAGAGAGAGAGAGAGAGAGCAACTGGTCATCATAATATCATCTTGCTTACAACATGTACGTATGTATGTATGGATGTGTATTATAAATATGTATCTGCGTTTAAGTTGTAATGATGAGCACAAGCTGGCTCATCATCATCATCATCATTCCCGTCGTGGTTTTAAGAGGATCCTCAATCATGATCGTTGTCATTAAAAAAGGTGGAAACAAACCTTTTTCAGCTCATTCAACAATACGCTTCGGTCCAGAGAAGATTATATTTCAGCTGCCACCACCACAAAATATAAAACAAAGTCTGTTAAGTAGTTTTCATTTCGTCCGATCTCGGTAGGCAGCTTGATTTTAACAGTTTATAAGTGTATACGTATAATAGACCAAAACCAAAGATTGAAAATAGATTTTATATTTTAACAAAAAATAAGATTTTGAAAATCTTTTCAGAAATCTGAGATTTTTATTTGAAAATATTGAAAAAATCTTATCTAATTTTATAAAAAGTGAATTAAAATTAAATATTTTGGTTCTTACAAGAAAATTAGAAAAATTAACTAGAAAATTGTCATTTTTACTGACATTTTAATTTATTTTTAAACTTCAAATTCAATTTTTGTGTTCATGTTTTCAACATATTTTTGAACAGTCAGTGTATTTGGGTCATCATTCGGATGTTCTTTATTTGCCCCAGTGAAAATAGCAGTATATTTTTTTACGCTTGATTTGTGTGCATTTCCCCCACCTTGTTCACGCTTTACAAAAGAGTTTACAACCTCTTTGGATCTTACACCTACATGATCATCATAAAAGTGAAAACAAGTGCGAATTCAATACAAAAAGGTTAACAAGAAGAGCACACCTGAGCAAAAAAAAGTCTCCCCCTTTTCCCCATTCATTCCCAACCCTTTGATAAAAAAAGGACATTTTCTTTTTGTTGCATTGACTATGATTATGGATTTAGTAAAATCCTCTCGCAATGTCCATCATAATCAGGGTTACCACCATCAGCAGCATGTGCGCCATCATCCATACGGAGTTTCACTTGTAACCACCACATCAGCCAACAGTAGATCTCCTCGCAGTGTTCTCACCGACTGTCATTATCATCAAGCTAATGAGTATCCAACCTCATCGTCACCTTCCTCCTCATCACCCGTACCTGTCTTAGACTACGCATCTATCTACTCCTACGAAGAGGAGGATTTCGAAGACGACGACGTGTTTTCCTCCTCATCTCACCACACCACAAATCCCAGCGCTGCTGCTGTAATAATTGGTGCACCCAGAAAAATTATTATGGATCGTCACCTTAAAAGTAGTAATAATTATCCCAAAGCCCAATCCTCCTCCTCCTCTTCTCCAGTGACAAGTTTACTTTCACGAAGGAGACTAGCACAAAAGCCACCTACACACCTGTGTCCTACTCCATCCGGAGCACTGGTTCATTCCCACCATCACCACCACCACAATCGTCATCATTACCAGCACGAGGACGATGAAGAGGAAGATGCCGCAATGGTAATGGAAGAAACCAAAGCCATTGCTTTATACCAAGCTGGGAATACAAAGCGAGACTTTCTTCACCATCATCATCACAATCGCCATGCTCACCACTTCAATAAGCCAAGTAAGTGCACATTATTATTGTACATTTCTTTCTCTCCTTTAGTTCTATGAAGTGGTAAACGGCTCTTAAAACCCAATAACGCGTATTACAAAATACACACTATATATTCCTACTCATCGGTCGGTGCACACTACACGTTATGGACAGACAAATAATATGTGTGTCTACTTTTCTTTGCTTTTTCTCTCTCCTTTTTCCTCCGATTCCAATCCACTCATTCTCTCTCTCTCTCTCGTCTTCATTCTTATTGCATTGATGCCAAGCCTTTTGTCAATTGCTAAATTATTCAACGAAATTGATTTAATGATTACCTCCTTTTTAGCTTTGCTTTTCTCTCCAAAAACTCTCGCTTACACACACAAACACTTTTTTCTGTCAATGTAACGTTTACTCTCTTGCAAACGGGGGTGCACATATGCTCCTTCATTCTCAGTTTTCCCTTATCCAATCCAAACATAAAAATATAAGCCATACATACCAATTCTCCGTAATATGTACACAAATCCACCATCTCTTTACTCTTACTCTCTATAATAATAGTATGCTCCACTTTAACTTTCTATTTGTGTAAGTTGTTGCCGTAAAATATTTGCCCTCAGCTTATGTGTTATGTTATGTGAGTGGATAAAAAAAACTAGTATAGTTGTAGTTGTAATGGAATTACCACTACTACTGGAATTATTATTGGATTCCCCTTCTTCGTCTCCTCCTAATATTGCCTGTCATGATTTTCTTTTACTAAAGCAATAACATGTAATGCATTTTAGCACTCCTCTCTCTCTCTTCTGGCATTACAGCTCAAAGCTAACAAACTAACCACTCCACCATATACACACTTGAAAATAAAAATTTACCTTCGTTTTCATTCTTAAGAAGCAAAAGAAAAGAAAACACTTTTTTGATGGCACTTGTCAATGATGACGAGCAGGCCGAGATGAGTACATCGAGAGAAAAAAGGAGAGAGGAGGAGGAGGGTTGCCGGAATGGACACAAACACACAACAATGTTAATAAACGCTTATAAACAGACACAAACACTTTTTAAGAGACAAAAATTTTTGTTACATTTTCCATATTGTTAGATGGCATTTCTACGTTGTAAATATATGTTCCTTGTTCTGTAAAAAAAGACATGAATGGGTAGGAAGTAGCTTGTATGTTGTGATTGGTAAAAGCAAAGCTGCAAATGTTACAGGAGAGAAAACCACAGCAGTAGCATAAGAGAAAGTAACGTTTTTTGCAATTTGCATAACACGTAGGAATGTCAACATGTGTACATGCATTTATACTCTCCGTGTCTTAAATACTTACCAAAAAAGCATTAGCATAGACTCTGTAAAAAAAACTCGACTTCAATATTAGATGGACAGCATAGCAATGTTTACTTTCCCTTTTTTGTATTATTATTATTATTACCTATTAATAAGAATATTATTGAAGCACTACTGAATGGACATTGGACCGATGTTCTACTTATGCTCACTTTTAGCTTTTTTTGTTTGGATTTAAATGCTTGTAAATACATTCACACACAGCGGCATGTGAAATGCATGCACACATCAAAATGGAGTATTTATACACTCCTCCTTTTGCCCATGTCTCTGCTTTCCCTTTCGCGAGTTGTGTGGTTTTAACAGTAACATGGACAGTTATTTTTAAGTTCATTTTATAATGAATGAAATAAGAGGAGAAATGTGATGATAGGCTATCAGCAGCGATATTGGCTCATAGCACGTCGTCCTGTTGATAGCATTTTAATAATACATGCATATTTTCAGAAAATATTATGGTATCCAAATACCAAATTATGTATGTAAGGTATAGTAACATAACAACAAGTTTTGTATATACATACATAAGTAAATTATACTTTGATTGAAATGCACAGCTTGAATATTACATGTATTTGTATGACGTAGGTATTTTGTATGCATGTATATTTTAATGGGATTGGATTCTCCTTTCGAAAATAACAAAGTAACTGCAAATTCTTACCAAACCATAACATAACATTTGCATTGTCTATGTTGGAACATAAAATGTCAATTATTGCTTGTTTTTTTTTAAACAGAAAAGCAGTTAAAAATCGAACATTACTTTAAATTTAATTTTTCACCCTAGAATATCATTTTATTCTCCCTGTCCTCTTATGGTTTTGTGATAGAGAGGTTCTTTTCTACAGTTTGAAATGATAATATTGAGGTACTGATTACTGAAATGGATTGGATTATATTTGATATTATATATGCATTATTAAACACACACAAAAACCCATTTTCTGTGCTGTCTATTATACGGTACCCTGATTCTTGTTGAAATGAAGATAACACGAAAAAATGACGAAGGTGGAGAAAAGGAAGAAATTATTACATTTACCACACACATGCACACACGAAAGAGAATTAACGAACAAAAGGGTCGGTGTGTAGGAAACGTAGGAAGTAGTAAGGAAGGGAAAGGGGGATTAGTACGACAATAACAGATATATTATAAGCTCTTATTCTAGTTTAGCCTTCTTTTTCCTGAAAAGCTAACAAGAAGAGGAGAAAATTTAAGTGAGCGATTAGCTTGTGTGTGTGTTGTTATTGTGTATATATGTGCATTACGCTTTTAATACCAAAATGACGACGACAATGGTACTACTGCGGTGCAGGCAAGAAGCTAAAAAAAACTCTCTGATTGCTTTGTTGCCGTTTGTGTGTGCTGCTCCTTGAATGGTGTTACCTGGGCTAAACTTTTTTCGCACTCTGTCTTTCTCTTCTCCTTTCACTCTTCATTGCTTCATTGTGAAGGAAGGAGGGACGAGGAATACCTCTCTCTTCTATCTCCTTGTTTTTTTGTGATATAGTGCTCAACAGCTCACTGAAACGTTGAGTTAAATCTTATTAAAAAAAAGTACGTTTCTCTATTTGTTGAACAAGCTGTCTTACGAGTTGACTGAAAAATTATTGAAAATTATTGTGATTTTATTTTAAATGTGATTTTTGTTGATTTTTTTTATTGTTAAAATATTAGTTCCTGCTCCGCTATCTCTTATTGGTAGTACGGATGATTGTGAAGATATTGACGAAAGTGGTGACAAGAGACTGGCTCTCATTGCCCCAGGAGATCATCATCATCATCAGGGGTTTGCCTTGAGTCCGGTTGAAAAGTTTGTGAATTTTTATAATAATTTTGGAGGAAACTCATCTACGACAGGCGTAGTATCAGCTCATCATCACCATCATCATCATCAATCTCATCATAGAAGACTGAACAGTCAAGGTTCTTCATCAGCTGCTAGTTCTCCGGTGTCATCAATAGTCCAAAGTCCGAAAAGTAGCCTAGTCTCATGGAGCCCCTATGGTCTGTTCTTTTCCAACTTGCCAGACGGTTCGGGTTCTACATCAACTCCGGCAACGAGTGTTGCTACGACGCCAAAAAGGGTGCATGAGGAGGAACACGAAGTGGTTGAGGAAGGAGAAGAAGGTGGAAGACCGCCATCATCAACCTCGCACATTGGAGGAGGAGGAGGAGGTGGTGGAGGTGCACCACTTGACTACACATTTCAGAAACTAAATAGCAGCAACAAGGAAATGATGATGATGCGACAAGGAAGGCGTAGAGCGGCAGAGATTATTTTGGGATATCAGACTGTCCCACATCCTCAAATAGAGGAGGAGGATGACGATGATGACGGAGGTAAGAATTTATAAAATTGTGTGCAGTGATTATATTTAAAATTATTATATTAGCACAGGTAATCTAATTACAGCAAAATTACGCATTTTGTAGATTTACCACTTAACCTGAGCACCAAGCCTGGCAATGCATACCAAGAACATAACACTCGTCATCATCAATATACAACACCCACTGCCACCCCTTCACCCACAACCCCTACAGGTCTTGTAATGAGAACCACAGGTCCTGGTATATGGTCACCGGCTAGTGTGCTGGAAGCTGAGCAACAAACCAAAATCCATTCGTATATTGCCAGTCATTTCATCGCACAACACCACAATATACCCCTTCCTCTTGTTAATAATGCTACACCACTTTTACAAGCTTCCCTTGCTTTGACTAATAACAACAACAATAGCATTATTAAAAACAACAATGGCGGGGGTGGTAAAGCTACTGAAGGAAATTCGAGGAGCTCCAGGGTTGATAACGGAAAATCCAGTCCGGCTCTCATTACAAATAACAGTAACGGAACCAAAGATTTAATCGGGGCTACTCACAACCATGCTAATTGTACCAAAGGAAATAGGGCAAGGGCTTCTCCCGTGTCGGTGTCTTCGTCCACCGAAGTGTCGACTAAACCAAAGAAACCTAAGAAATCTCAAAATGGATCTCCACGCACTTTCCAAGTAAGCACGGCATATTTCTAATGATTTTTTAAAATTAACATTAAATTAAATGAAAGTGTATTTTAAACATTTTTTTATAATTCGTATTTTCCTATCATATATATACAAAAAAAGTCTAATCCTTTTACACGGCTGAACGCTTTCCAACTGGAAGGTGGAGTAGTAGGCAACAGTTGTTTCATTTTTTATGAGTGAGTTTTTATTTGACTTCTTCTTCTTTGTGTTTAGGTGAGAAACCACACAAATGTACCGTGTGTGGGAAGGCATTCTCCCAGTCTTCCAACTTGATCACTCACTCCCGCAAGCACTCTGGCTATAAACCTTTCACATGCAACGAGTGTGGTCGTTCCTTCCAGAGAAAGGTGGATCTCAGGAGACATATGGAAACGCAGCATAGTACTAATAACAATAACAATGAAGACAGCCATTCATCGTCGAAAGAGGAATCCTCTTCTATTTTGACAGCGACAGAAGTTTCTCTGAAAACAGAAGAGAACCCGGTAGCTGCTCGTGAAGCTGTGAAGCAGGAAGTAAATGAGAAAGCTTCAACCCCTTCCCCATCACCTAGCAATGCTACCACCGTTCCTATTACAAACAATACGTCAATGGATTTGATCAGCAGTAGTAGTAGTAGTAACAGCAGCAGCAGCAGTGGTGCAGAATCATCAGTACTGGAAGATTCCGTTATCATTAAAAATGAAAGGAAGAGTCCGATAACCCTTCCACCCAAAAAATCCTCCCGTCCCTCGTCTGCGTCGTCAACTTGCGCAACGTCGGAGGTCAGTTAAATTAAAATAGCTATACAGCACCTATGTTTTTAAGAGTAATTTATCACATTGTTAATTGTTCATAGGTACATAATATATAATATCCACCAACACAAAAAATCATACATACACTATCTATCTATAATAATGTCATGTCATCATACGCATTTCGATATGGGACGCTCGAGGTCAGTCACTATAATATGTTATTATTCGTATACATACGACGAAACACATTTTTATCCTAGTTAAGTATAGTTTAGCGGCTTTAATCAGGTAACTTTTCCGTCCGTCAATTCCGTGAAGATTTTGCCTAAGAATATATAATTATCATAGCAGGTAAACAGGTAATTAACATGCGTTCTACAAGACTGCATGAGGAATCGCCACCGTTTAAAAAATACATACACATATCATAATAATAATATCATCTCATTTTATATAGTTACTCAACTTTTTAATTATCTCATTATCACTAGTTACTTTCCAACTCATAAATGATTATACATATGTACATATCACGATATGGTTGACTATTATAGTAGTATTCAATTAAACTAATTTAAATAGAGAGGGTTTTAGTGCCTTTTTTAGAATTCCATTAAATTATAAGGGTTAGATCTGGAGCTAGTTAAAGTAAGTAGTACTAAAGCAACGACGAAGCCAACCAATAAAACAGTATAAATATGTTTTACGGTATCATCGGTGGTATCATTTTCCCATTTAGGATAGTATAGAGGACCCGCAGTCCGAGGTACATTTTTTTTTATTAAGTCTTCATTCTTCTACTTATGACTATACTGTTAACTGTAAATAGTATAAGGGTTTGTATGTAACTTGATTGATTATTAGGGATTTTTTGGGACATGTCTCTTCTAATTTAACAATCCCATTCATTAGGGAAAATACAGGGTAGCTAATACTAATATAAAGGATTGGAGAAAAATTTCTTTGATTGCTCTCTTCTTCTTGTACTATCAAACATTTCTCCATGTATACATATTCGTATATAGGAACCTACCTATTTATACTTCCTAGACTGGTTAGAATTTTCTTGTACATACATGTAAAATATTATTCAGATTGCTTTAGTGGTAAAGTGGAATCTCATAAAAACCCAAATCACATGTTAATTAGGAACGCTCGGTCGAAAGAAACAGTAGGGAAGAATTATTGTCTCGTGTGTAACTTTTTTATGAAGGGATTTCATACGAAATAAAAGTCGAAGCACACTTTTACTTGAGGTTTTTGTACAGCCTCATTAATTAGTCTGTCTGGTTGTTAATTACAAGATTGTTGTTTTTCTCTGTGCGAATATCCATAGACACACGTTGGGTTTCGAAGTAATCATAAATATTCTACAAAAGGGAAAATGTGTGCACAATCTTGAAGGTAAAAAACTAAAAGGTTTTTAGATTTTCTCTCTAGTTTTTTCACACACTTATTTAGTATAGGATAGATTAGGGTGTAGGTATAATTATATGACTTCTTGTGATTATCAATTATTTCTGAAAAATTGATGGTCGGGATGAAGCCAACAACGGAGGCATTATATGTAGTAAAAATATAATTAAGCACTGTGTTTATGTGCGCATAAAACTGATAATTTTATATGTTTAAGCACGAGATTCGAATTCGATGAGAAAAAAACAAACGCAGAGGAAATTATTGATAGTCTATAACAATTATTAAGAGGATTAAAAATAGCCAAAAGAAAGTATTTAGTTTACAGGTGTATGGATAGTTAACCTAATTAATTAAGTTGAGGTATTATTATAAGTATAAATATATTGTTAGGAAATATTGGGAATTTTGACCAGCACCTTTTTTTCCTCCATAACATACTAAAATATTATATTTATGGCAGTTTTTTAATGTTATTTAGGTAATTTAATGTATTTTATTTGTCTTGGTGATGGTTAAGTAGCAAGAGATAAAAAAAAACATGACAATTACGTATTTTGCAGTATACCACAATAAGTTTTCAGCGATGGTAGTACACAATGCACTAATGCACCTAGAAAGGTATAAAATGAGGTTGTATTTTTTCTTGTTGTACCCACATGTTTGTATAGTTTGTATGCAGTCGTAGTAATTACTTGACAGATTTTTATTTACATTTAATTTAAAATATTATTAAACTTAATTTCTTTTGACCATGTTTAGTTTTTTGGGACTTTTCAAAATGGGAAAACTAATATGCTTATCATTGTATCTATATTTTGTACTTATGTATGCATTTTAAAACAGGTATATTATTATTATTTAAGCGTAAGGGCAGATACCCACCTTTAATTAGCCATTGTTTAATTAATGTTATTTTTTGTAAAATGTGCTGTGCACAAAAAAAGTGAATGTCGGTTTTCCAAAGGATCCTCACATTTTGTAAAATAGATTATAATTTAGTTCAGCTATAATTTTTTTATACCACAAAAAATAGTTTTATTACTAAGTTATGTATATTCTTATCATTTATAAATTATATGCCATTACACAGAATAATTAATTCTGGTAAGATATATTATTTTTTATACACAGTTACCTCAATATTTTCAATGATGCACTTTAATACGCTTTAAAAAAACCAATGCAGTTGTACTGTTTGTTTGAAACAAATTACGTTTATGTTAAAATTTAGTCAACTCTTTTTTTCAAAAGATCTTCACCAGTCACGTGTGTACATAATGCCATACGCACCATACGCACACATTTAAAGAAGACCTGTCTAACCTTTAAGGGTCTCATCCTTTTCAATTATTGTTATTAATCTTGTTATTATTAATATAGTTATAAAATGTACAGACATCATAAAAATTGTAAAATATGTAATAAAATATATGAAAAAAACATTTAATATGGCAATGTGAAACATGCAATGCAAAATTATAAAAAGAAAAATGTACTGTAAACATATCACATATTATCATTATTCAGATGACTGCAATGCAAAAGAAAGATTTTTTTTTAAATAGAATGAAACCATATCATGTCAAAATAACTTGCCATTTTAGATTTTCTTGAAACTAAAAAATTCTACATAACTTGTAAACTTTAAACTTTATTCATTGTTTAGCACAAAAAAAATGAATATATAGCGTGTGTGTTATAAGATTGTGATGGTGATATGATAAGAGTTTTGTGTTGATGAGGACATACGAGACGAGTGAGCAAAATGTAATGTAACTGTGACTTTTAAACATTATAAAATTTACTTGACGAGAAATAATAATAAAAATAAAAACGATCTCCGTAATTGAATTTCAAAAAGGAGTGCAATTTACTTTTTTCTTGTCTATGTATCATATCATATAGCATGCCTATATTATATTTTCTTCCCAATTTAATTTAATTTGCATGATTTCCTTTTGTGACAAAAAAAAATCATCAATTTAGATTCATTTCAATTTCATCATCCAAATTGCTTTTTGACATATTAAACTTGAAGATTTTCCATCTTGACTTTGACAACTTGGCAGGTCGCTGGAAAAATGTAACGTTTTCCACTTAAAGCAATAGCAATTCACACCGCATACTATATATAGTTCAATAAATCCAACTAACCATATAAACATGTATAAAATGAAGATCAATAAGTTGCAATTTGATTGAGCATATGGATTAGATATATAACGCATAGGTAAGTAGTTATTTTCAAACCATAACCCTTCTGTCATCGCTGTCACGTAATCATTATTACCATCATCATCGACAGCAATAATATTAGTTTCAGCATTTACAGCGATGAAATCTTCGATCGACCTGCTTGAGCCTAGATTGTCCTCGTGTCCTCTATGGTGGTCATCATCGTCAAATTACTTTATTGGTTTGTCACGCCCTTATTCCTCTCAGGACAGCAGCACATAATATTAAAAACTACCTTGCGATATTTATTCAATGATTTGACATACGGGAAAATCATGTTTCCGTGTTCACTACCACCAATGGTGTGTACATATTATGTATGTGTGTATTTTTCTTTCATTTCATAATTGGCAAGAAAGCTGAAAAATATCAGTGAAAAAACTTTGTGGACTGGCTCTGTGGACATGGTAGAGTAACGGCAATAATAATTGTTAAATACGCATCATATTGGTTCGGCATATAAACTATTTAGAAATGCGAGCTCTCTCTCCCTACCAACCAAATAGTATTGTTGTTCAAGAGCTTGTACACAAAGTTAATAGGTACATATACATACATATAAATGCACACAGGACACACAAGAAAACCCTTTTTATGAATGTGGAACGGAGCGGCGTCAGAAAATGTGACTCAATTAATGAATTTTTGATGAGAGGAAGAAAGTGGAAAAGCATTTTTGCATTTACCTACTTACTACTTTGTTGATAAAAGCAAAAGATACAATAAAATGAGCTAGTTTTGGTTACCACCATCGTCGTGCCAGAGAGAGAAAAAAAGCACCGCCAAGGGAAAAAAAACGTTAATTTAGCCTTTCATTTTTCTCATTATCCGATTAGTAGGTATGTTACATTTTGGTGGAAATGATTGATGTGACTGCGTTAAAGAATTGTAATGCTTTGTGTGGTGGTGGATGATGTAGTGATTACTCAACCATTTAATTTACATTTTTTCTACCTGATTGAAGATATTGTGGATACTTATAGAATCAACCGTGGGGAGGGCTTATATAGACACATAACTCATTCATACATAATCAGCAGCAGCAGCAGCAGTACACACATAAATTTGGAATAAAGGAATTTTGGCACCATAAAAAGCAAAAAAGAAAGTATGTTAATACCACTTGGCTACATAAAATACATATCTTGTTTGAAAGGAAATTAAATGACATAACCAGAACCAGACATCGACCATGAATAAAAATATTGACTGATTTTGTAAAGGAAATATTTAAGTGTCTGCATGTAAGCTATGGTTGCTTTTAGCAGGGACGTGAAATATTATGAATCTGTTTAAAAAGCTGCATAATAATGCTGAACTTTTTTGAGATTGGAGTTGAAAGGAGTTTTGGAAGGAAGAACTAAATAATTACAGAGTATTAAAAGATTTTTGTACAATAATGACAAATTAATGCTAACTCGACATCTCTGCAAAATTAACAGAAGAATATTGTCAACTTTAAAACTCATATGATACTCATATCATAATGGCACAAAAATGATAGAAAAAAACAAACAGATATATAATATATCCTAGAGTGTCCCAATATTTAAATATATGACAAAACTCCAAAAATTTTAATTGAAGCCGTAGTTGTAAATAAAAGACAGTTCATCTATTAAATTTGATGACTTGCAAGACCTCCATTTCTATCGTTGAGTTACATTAAATGTACTCATATCCATTTAACATTGGGGTATGGAAAGAGTTATTGTCAATTTTTCTAAACACTTTCTATGCCTTTATGAATTAAACAAATTTAAATGTAGTAGGCATCCTAGTTGCAAAGGGCATTATTATTTTTTAAATCAGACTTTTGCTAGTTTATTCAATGTATCATTTATTCTGACAAATATTGTTCTTTCTGTTACAAATTTTTGTAATCCCTGATAAAATCATCAATACATTGGAATTTTGAAATATCTGTACATATTTTCTCGATTTCATCAATGTTGCTGTCTCACGAAAGTAGGTTAATTTGCCAATTTATCTTTATGACACATGCGCGTCACTTTCATCGTGATAAATCTTTAAACTACCAGATTTATATATTTAAAAAATACTTTTAAATACTTTCCATATTTGGGCAGATTTAGCATTTTTACAAACACAAAGAATAACAAATCTGGAGCAAATAAAAATTGGGACGTGAATCTGGTGGGGCTTTTGTTCGTGGTAATAAAAATTCACATCCCAAATCTGGAAAGGGACAGTTTTATGTTTCCCCGATGAATCATTTCTTTTTTAAATTATGATTTATATATATACATATGCAAGCATGAGTAACAGAAGAATTCAGATTGAAATTATTATGTTATCTATTTAGGTAAGCACAAAAGCCATTTTATTCCGTCAGAATTAAAAAAAAAAATAATGTGGAGATTAAGTAGACATGGTACATGACCACAAATAATACTGCTAAAAATTGTCGATTACATCACCGTATATATTATGAGATGTTTTAAATTAATCCGACTTGTGGAGGGTCAGATTGACAAGGATCGTGACCTTCAGATCGTTTGTTCAAAAATGAAGCTACAAAACTTTCCATATCCAAATGTGGACTGTTTGTGTAGTTAATTGATGCACGGTTTGTGGGAGGATGAAGAGTTCCGCCTTGACAGGAAGGAACATCCCAAGGTCATTGACAATCTTTTGTGATCTTCAAAGTTAGAACGAAGTTCTTTGATTAATTTTACTTTCACTATTCATGAGGACAAAATTAGTAAGAATGGATTACTTACTGGACTTTAGTAAGTTCATTCATTACAGTTAAGCATGCTCTACGGCGAGGATCGCAAATGTAGAACTTGGAACGGCCAAATGGGTGCCCTAATGGGTCCGGCCAAATTACTCTAATGGACAACTTGCACTGCACAGTAACAACTTATCTTGAAAAAGCTTAGCCTTGGTATCCTTCTGAAGAAATATTTTCGAGTTGCTTTTTGACAAAGTTAATTAACACACTTTTTAATGCAAAATTCAAAATCAGTTAGTGGTTAAACTAAATGAAACGAATATATTTTTTCCTTGCTGTTTGGGAAATTGAGAGACAAAACAACAAATTTGAATGAATAAAGTAATATAACTGCACAGTCATAGTGTCCCTATATACTAAAAAATCCTGTACATTCATTATTGTTCGTG